>PVIH01012573.1:39506-63027 GCA_004025045.1 Sigmodon hispidus
AGCAGCATTATTTGTAATAGCAAGAACCTGGAAACAACCTAGATGTCCCTCAACTGAAGAATGGATTAACAAACTGTGGTACATCTACACAATGGAATACTACTCAGCAGTAAGAAAAAATGATATCCTAAAATTTGCAGGCAAATGGATGGATTTGGAGAATATCCTCCTGAGCGAGGTATCACAAACTCAGAGAGATGAGCAGGGGATGTACTCACTCACTAGTGATCTCTAAACAAACAAACAAGAAAAAAAGCCAAACATGCCCAAGTGGCAAACCACAACCACTGAACAGCTTGGAATCAGAAACACCCTGGACTGACCCTTCGGATCCCACTCCACCTAGAGGAACTCCAGACTCACTCTTGAGGGAGGGAGGACAAAACTGGATTTGGCCAGGAGTGGAGACTGATCCAAGCATTACTGGGTCAGTAGGACCATAGGACTGTCTGCTCCCTGCCCAGGGAGGGGATGGAGAGTTGCTAGAAGAAAAATGACCAGATGTGGTGGGAGGGGGAAGAGAACTTGAATAAGGATATATAGGGATGGAAAAAAAATTCAGAAGGAAAGCTGAACGCAAAGAAAATATATGTGTAGCAATCTTATTTGCATTACCACCCTTGATAAGCCATGCTTATGATTCTTATCCTCTTTATAGTTATTGTTAACTTTTCCGCATTTTAAATTCATTTTACTGATTTTTTTTGATAAATACACAATAAAGAAGAAAAAAAAAGAAAAGAAACAGGATAACAGAATGTGTCCAAAAAAAAAAAAAAAATCATCATTCTGTTGAATAAAAAAAACCCAAAAAAACCAAAAAAAAAAAATAACCCTCAAATTCAAATACAGATACTACCTCAGAATAGAAGGTTTTCCAATCAAAATAGACTTCAAACTAAAATCAATCAAAAGATGTCTGGAAGGACATTACATATTCATCTGAGAATAAATTTATCAAGAAAATTTCAATCCTGAACTTTTATGCCCCAAATACAAGAACACTCACATATGTAAAATGAGCATTACTAAAGCTTAAATCAAAATCAAACCTCACACACTAATGGTTGTAGAACTTAACCCTTCCCTCTGACCAATCGACAGGTCTATCAGAATAAAACTTATCAGAGAAATAAGAGATCTAACAGATACATGACTCAAATGGACTTAATATAAATATATAGATCTTTCAACCCAAATACAAAAGAATATATTTTCTTGTAAACACCTTATGAAACCTCCTCTAAAGGATCCAGCAATACCACTCCTGGGCATATACCCTAAAGTTGCACATTCGCACTCCTAAGGCATTCACTCAAATATGTTCATAGCAGTATTATTTGTAATAGCAAGAACCTGGAAACAATCTAGATGTCCCTCAACTGAAGAATGGATTACTACTCAGCAGTAAGAAAAAAAAAATGATATCCTAAAATTTGCAGGCAAATTCATGAATCTGGAGAATATCCTCCTGAGAGAGGTATCGCAATCCCAGAAAGATATGCAGAGGATGCACTCACTCATTAGCAGACTTTAAACAAAAAGCAAAGCTATCCCAAGCTTCAAATCACAACCAATGAGCAGCTTGGGAATCTGACACACCATGAACCAGCACCAAGGATCCCAGTCCTTCCAGAGGAACACTTGACCCAGTCTTGAGGTGAGGAAAGCAGATCTGCCTGGAGTGGAGGCTGAACTAAGCCTCCTTGGGAATTTGGGACTTCCTGCCCTTTCTGGGGAGGATATAAGTATATGGTGAGAAGAGAGAGTGACTGAGAGGGGTGGGAGCATGAAGGTAGTTTTATCAAGGGGATACATGGATAAAAAATAGGATTTTAGTCATAATAATAAAAAGACATATGTATCTAAACAGAGAATTCTAAACAGAGAATTCTAAACAGAAGAATAAAAAAATGCCTCAAAATATTTAAAGAATTGCTCAAGAACTTTAACCATAAAGAAAATGCAAATAGGAAAAAATATAAATATTTTTAATTAATTAATTATCATAAAATAAAGTCTTTTTATCCATGTATCCCCTTGTTCCAACTCCCTTCACCCTCCTCATCCCTCCCAGTCAGTCTTCAGCCTCACTTCTCCCATTCCCCATTCCCTCCCATAAAGGGCAAGGTGGATCAGCTCTTCCTTTACTCCAGGCAAGTCCAGTTTTCTCATCCTAATATCAAAACTTGGTTAGGTGTTTCTCTAGAGGGAATGGATCTAAGGTGGAAGTCCATGCACAGAAACAAAATTTGATTCCTCTCCTTAACACTCCACATACTGTCCAAGTCAGTAGACAGTTGTATATCTTTGGAGGACTTAGTTCATTTGTCTGATGGTTCCCTAGTTGCTGTTCTTGATTTAGTGTTCTCTCCCTCCAGCCAGCCATCTCTGTGAGAATTTCCCTCATAGTCCCCATCTTGTTGCTCATATAGACTCACCTCCCGCACTATCAGCTTGAACAGGGACCCAGCCCAGTGCTCAGCCATTTATCCCTGCTTCTACCTCTATTCGTAGTTGGATGTAAGTTCTGTGATGGCAGGTAGGGTGGGTATTTGATAATAGGAGAAGTTCTGTTTAGGCAACACCTTCACTATTGGCTATAGACCTAGATAGGGACATCCAGTGAGTTCTTTGAGGTTTCTCTCACATCCGGTCCTTTTCCAACTCCACGTTGGCTTCCTCTATCAAGATCTCATCTCTTTTTTTCTCACTCCTTGTTGTTCCTTTCATTCAAACATCTCCTTCTCTCATAATTTGCTCCCACCTCTTCTTGGTTGCAACCTTTATGCTCCCAATTAGCTAAGGAGATCTCAATTTTCTCTTCCTAGGGTACTCCCTATATGTCTCTCTTAAATTCTTTCAGATTTCAAGCTGTTCAATGGTTGTGGTTTGTAGCTTGGGTATTTTTTGCTTTCTGTCTAAGGTCCACTAATGAGTGAATACATCTTCTGCTTATCTTCCTAGATTTGTAATAACACACTCAGGAGGATAGTATCCAAATTCACCCATTATCCCGTGATGTTTAGGATTTTTTTTTTCCTGCTAAGTAGTACTGCATTGTGTAGATGTACCACATTCTTCAGTTGAGGGGTATCTAGGTTGTTTTCAGGATCTTGCTTCTACAAATAATGCTGCTATGAACATAATTCAGCTAATGCTTTTGGAGACTGAATGTGCATCTTTTGGATATATGCCCAATAGTGGTTTTGCTGGGTCCTTGAGGCTATTGATTCCCAGTTTTTTTGAGAAACTGTCATACTACATTCCAGAGTGGCTGAACAAGTTTACACTCCTAGGAACAATACAGGAATATTCTCCTTGCTTCACATCCTCTCAAGCATAGGCTATCATCTGTATTTTGAAACTTAGCCATTTTGATAGGTATAAGATTGTGTCTCATAAGTTGTTTTGATTTGAATTTCTCTGATGGCTAAAGGTGTGGCTAAAATTGCTAAAGAACAATTTTTCAAGTGCCTTTCAGCCATTTGTAATTCTTCTTCTGAGAATTCCCTTTTTAGTTTTGAACCCCATTTTAATTGGGTTATTTACGGTTTTGGTCTATAGTTTCTTGAGATCAGTAGTAGAGTTGGTAAAATTCTTTTTCCATTCTGTAGTTTGTCATTTTGTCTTATTGACTGTGTCCTCTGCCTTACAGAAAATTCCCAGTTTCAGGAGTTTTCACTGATTGATTGTTGTTCATAGTGTCTGTGCTACTGGTGTTATATTTAGGAAGTCGTCACTTGTGCCAATGTGTTAGAGGGTATTTATCCCTTTCTTTTCTATCAAATTCAGTGTATCTGGGTTTATATTAAGGTCTTTGATCTACATGGATTTGAGTTTTGTACAGAGTGATATAAACACTGTTAGACAAAGAAGTAACAGAAGACTTGGTTTCATAAAGAGACATTTTTATGTTAACAAAATTATTTGGGGGAAATAATTATTACTTTAAGAAAAGGTCTGGAGTCTATGGTATCCATGATCAGTCTTTGAGACAGAAGAATACTAGAAAAGGACTATGCATCATGTCAATATAACATGTTTTGGCTCTAAAATGAAGAATCAGACTTCCAACTAAATCTATAGTGAGACTTAATTAAAGACATACCATAAAGTAAAAAAAAAAAAAAAAAAAAACCTATATGGACAATATAACAGGGGAAAGTCAAGAGCAGCGTAATATATATCATCTCAAGAATAGAAGAAAATTGTTCTATACATGCTCTATGATATAGCTTGTGTTATCAGACATGAGAAAAAAGCATGGTGAGGCTACATATTGGGTCGAACAATAAATCAAAAGCCTAAAAACAAAGAGGAGTAAAACTTCTATACTTCTAGTCATAGAAAGACGTCTGATAGGTGATTTGGCCAAATATCCTCAGAGTATAGAATCAATTAATTTTTGGAGTTACTAGTGCATTACATGAGCAAGCCCAGCATCTAATAGCTATCATTTGTAAAATTAAAATAATTTTGAAAAAAATAATGTGCCCTTAAAAGAAGTAAGACTTCCACTTATTGTGTTTTCAAATGTTTGATTATGTTTTTTTTCTTTGGATGATATAACATGTGAGTAGGAACCACAGACAGCAAGCAATTTTATAACTATCAAAAAAAAAGGCAGAGAAAAGACACAAAAATGACAAAATCATCAAAGAAGACATCTATCTAAATTGCATATTCTTTCATAGCGTAGCTGGAAACAGTTCTATGACAAATAATTTAGTCTGAGATAGCTTTTACTACACAGAGCATAGCAAAAAGAGCAAGGTACTAAGCAATTTCATAAATCAAAAAGAACAGGAAAGCAAAGATTACTAATTTTCTCAGTGGTTTAGCTGGGCTGTGGGTGGGTGGGGGTGTTAACCCTTTTTTTTTAGAGTGGAATCAGGAAACTTAGATTGATCACTACTGTAAAATGCTGGCTTGTAACTTAAAAGCATATGTCCCTTTCTTAGTAAATTTTATTTCTAATTATATGTTCCCTGGTCTAATATATACCTAGATATTTCATCAGATGGTCTCAAAATTAAATTTATACATGGAGTATTGCTGTTCTGTTACATGG
This sequence comes from Sigmodon hispidus, assembly GCA_004025045.1. Taxonomy (NCBI): domain Eukaryota; kingdom Metazoa; phylum Chordata; class Mammalia; order Rodentia; family Cricetidae; genus Sigmodon; species Sigmodon hispidus. The sequence goes on from PVIH01012573.1 coordinate 44,581, forward strand.
AAGATAAATGCAATTTAGAAAAAAATAAACTTAATAATTGGCTTCACAGCCACAGAATGATCAGGACACTAAGCATACCATCAAAGTCTAAATCCAAATGTCAGTTTTCCAGTGATTTAGTTTGTCTTTCTTTACTGAATCACATATCATTTATTATATATACTGTAATATTTTTGCTAAAATTTTATTTAAAATTTTACATGGGAGTATATTTCATGCTAAGCAGATTCTATCCACAGTTCCCATAATTTCTTTTCTGTGTCTTCTGACATTCATTTGTTCTCTGTGCATCAGAGAGATTTATTTCTACTTCTATATTACATTTGCATACATAATATTATCTAATTATATAAAATCTAAGAACCACAAATGTGGAAAAGTGAAACATTTGCCTTTCTGAACAGGCTTAGTTCTCTTAATATGATGATCTCCTGCTACATCTATATCTCCTCAAATGGCAAAACTTTATTCTTCTTTTTGAATAAGAAAGGTCTATTTTATAGATAAAATACATTTTCTTTATTCTTTTTTGCCAAACATATACCTGGATTCAAATAACCGAAATACTCTAGACAGTGTGATTAATTAGTAGCCCTGATTTTTTTCTACCTCAAATTTTTAAAGAAATTTATAGTGGTTAAAAAAAATTTTCTGGGTCTTTGAGTTGGCTCAGTGGTTGGAAAGTTATTTAATGATACACAAAGAAACAGATTCAGATGAAGAAAACCTCTAAATAAGGTAAAATATGCATAGACTTGAGATAGAAAAGAAAAAGGATACAGAAAGCCCATAAAAAAGAGAAATAGAGGAATAAAATATAAAAGGCCATGTAAAGATGACAAATAAACAGAATCTGGATTAGAGTTATTTTTGTGTTTTCTTTTAATTTTTAACTTTGAATTAGCTAACTGTAGAAAGACAAGTGACTGCAAAGGTTTCTAAGTTAAACAAACATATATATTTTAAAGATATCTTGATTTTGAAACTTGGGTCTGAGAATAAGCTGCTTGGTAAAAGAATTTCTGCTTTCGTTTCCACAGAAGATGAAAAAAATGTGGATTGTTTCTAGGCAAATATGGTTTCATTTGCCATGACCACATGAAGTTCTCTGATGGGAAGATCAGCTTCTAAAATGCCAGTTAAGATGATGCAGCCTCAGAACCCCATGAGATTGCCAAGGCCCCTTAATTAACAAGAAGTAGTAAAAGAAAAAACAGCTATGCCCAAATTCCCAAAATATTTCTAATTAATATTTGTCTTCATTACAAATGGTTAATGGTCATAGTTAATCTTTTTTCTAAAAAATAGGTGGGGAGAACATGATATAGAAATGATCTTAAAAGATAGATTGATTTTGGTTTATTGATACAAATTTAACATTAATTTTGTTATGCTATTTGTACTTTTCCACTCTTGATTAAGGTATGATATTTATGTAACTCATTTAAAATTGCAATGTGTAAAAATGCAGATTAATAGTCATCTATGATAACCAAACTTATAGTCATGTTAGGCTTTTGTAGGTATACAAAGATGCACTTCAATTAGATAGGTAGCCTTCAAACACTTCAAATATTTTAAGAACTTAGACTTTTCTGGACAACGAGACAGGTCAGCTCTGCGTAGCACCAATGTATTTCAAGAGAATAATGGGCATTGAAAAAACTTCATGTGGAATTTAGAAGAATAATTCAAGCAGGTAACTGACCTGGGAACAGGGACTGATAGATTCTTACCAGTGTGCTCTCTTTTTGCTTGGTATCCTGATTTGTTTTCTAGTATCCTAGAACCACAAGACCATGAAGGCAAGGCGCCAACCAAAATGGGTTGGACCTTTTACTATAAATCAGTAATTAAGAAAATGGCATCCACAGTTGCCCACAAGCAAATCTTACATGGGCATTTTCTCAGTTGATAATCTCTTTTCCTAAATGAACCTATCTTTTGTCAAGTTGACATAAAACTTGCCATCATAGCAATAAATAAAAAATGTTTGAAAAAGTGTAGCAGTACACAGAAAATGTGATTTTCTTTCTTTGTTGTATTTTTGGAAGCTCAGACTTTTTAAACTGCACAGAGCACTGTAGAGGAATTAATTTATGATAGTATTTCTTTGTGTGAAAGAATCATAATTTAATTCTATAGCGTGTGCTTCCTACAGGAGTCTACCATACTTCTAGAAAGGAATGTTATTTTCCTTGAGAAGATTGCTCAGTTTGTGAAAACTTTTGCCACAGAGGAGTTGGGCCATGATTTTAAATTCCAAAAATCCTCATATAATGCCAAACACATATTTTAAGCATCTTCAGTTCCAGTGTTCTTACAGAAAGAGATGAATGGTGACAGGAGGGAAACCTAGAAAGCTTGTGGGAGAGGTCTAAAAGAAATACTCGTGAAAGTACAACAAAAAGACTCTGTCTTCAACAAGGTAGGAGATGAAGTTGTAGTCTGAAGTCAACCTGTGCTATGTAGCATGTATGCACTCTCTCAGAATCATAGAAGAATTTTTATTGTACTCTAAAATCTCAAGAGAATACTGCTTGTTACAAGTTCATTCTGCAGCAGTAGACTGACTCTCTGACACTTTGTTTAGATCTAGATTTAAAAATAAGTATGTGACCACAGAAACTGTTTTCCTCCCTGCAGCTCTTAATCCATCTGGTAAGGTTAAATTCTTTCAGGTATATCTTAGAAGAGAATAGCCTTAATGTTCCACTGGTTTCTTAATTAGGGCATTTTTTCTTCTCTAATCTATAAAGCTCTTCATTTCAGTGAAACAATTGTTAAAATGTTATTTTCAAAGAATTCAAGATTCATAAGTTTTGCTATATGTATATACATATGTTTATATATTTGTAAAACTAATTTCCAATAAAGCACATAAATATAATCTCAGCTGTAACATTGAATGGTAAATTCTAATGCTTTGTCATAAATTTTAGATTTTTTTCTGTCAAGATTAATTTCTCACACCTTGAAAATCTGAGGCATAATTACCTGAAGTTCATAACAAAAGTTTATTTAACATTGGCTAAAAACACACTGGGAACTTCAATGTTGAACAACAAAATAGCCCTTTCCTCTTTTACCTTCTAGAAACTCTATGTTCTGAGCTTCAGTGCACAATAATGTCTTACATCAATATTTTCATAATCTAAAATCTTCAGGTAAACACTCTCTTGTCCACATTTCCAAAGCCACTTCTTGGATCTGTCTTTCAGAATTTGGTAAGCTGTGATGATTCCCATACACAGGAGCATAGGGTATTTTGCAGGGAATAGGTGGATTCAAGTGTCCTGGTTTTTCAAAAGCCATCATTCTAGTGATTACACTCTTAGTTTAACTCAAAGTTATTATTGGAAATGAGTCATGCCTCTAAGATGACAATGATTTTTATCTACTCTGATGGGTATGGTTTTTCTCTATTTCCAAATAGCAATGTGAAAAACCTTTATAAAGTAAAGAAGTACAGAAAAAGTGATGCATAATACTTTGGTGGATTCTGGTTTCAGATTAGTAAGTCACCATTGATATTCATAAAAATTATTTTTTCTCCAGTTAATACATAAAAACAATCCAGGACAGACTTTGAGTTGACAACAATAAAAGACACCTACTAGGAACAGCCCTGGACACAGTTTTGCACAAAGGCATGTATGTCCAGGTTCTAGGAAACACCTTCTTGGTGAGGTAAGGTGAACTCTCATTCAACTTCCTGAGCTTTGCTTTTTATGGCATTGATCACATCTGGAAAATTTTAAGTATTAAATGCTGAGCTAACTTATTGTTGGGAAAGAGATGAAGAGGGAGGCGAGTTCAAGAGCCTTATGTGATTTGCTCAGGACTATAAAACTAGTGAACCCCCCAGTGCTTATAATCCAGGTGTGTGGTTAAAAGTTTGCTTTTATCTTTCCAGGTGATTGCAAGGCAACAGAAGATACATACCTTTAGGAATATATTTATAAGATAATTTTATCAAAAGAAAATTTTTTTTGAGCCAAATGATATAAAATAAATTTTACTGAGGTATTTTGCTAGACACATTTTTGCTTGAGTGTGCATTATACTACTAAGGGAAAGAGGCTATTGGATTGGAAATGTCAGAACTAGTTTTAACGTAAATTCTCCATATGTTTGGATAAATGTATTGACTTATACATAACAGTGTGCTTTGACTTGATATATATTGATTTATGCCTAGAAGTATTTTATTGATTGTTTTCAGTAAATACTCTGTGGACTATAATTTGGCTAAATAGAAGGCTTAGCTTTCAGCAATATTTTGACATTTTTGTTTTAGTTTTCATTCTCTTTAGGTGATAGACATTTTTGCTCACAACAGTTCTAAAAATTGACCTGAAAAGTTTAATTTTAAATGCATGTAATATGAAAATGTAACATAAAATATATTTCAAAAAATAATAGTGTTCCAATATTATGAATCCAAATCATAAGTATATAGATTTGTCTTTTAATTGTTTCATTTTACTCCAGCCCCAAATATCAAATGGAAAATTCCCAAAATAAACATATATCCAAAAAGTTAAATTATGTTTATTTATTATTTGTCAGGTAGTAACAGGGAAATGTTATGATGTGTATATGAAGAAAAAGAGTAAAATGTGTGGAAATCTTTTTTTTTTTCCTTTTACCATGTGGACTTAGAGACTGACTGCAGGTCACCAGGCTTAGCACCAAGTACCTTCCCTGAGTCATCTCACTGGCTTCAAAGTGTATTCTTTAACTCTAATAATAATAACAGGGATGATAGTGTTAAATAACTTAGAAAACATTTTTATATTACTATAAACCAAAATTTATCCCCAATTATGTAAAATTAGTTTAAAAAATCCTGTGAAATGGATCACAGTTTCACAGAAGGTATGATTATTTATATTTATATTAGTTCTCACCTTACTAAAAATATCTAAGCAGTGTCTTGGCTTAATGGCAAGATATATTTGTGAAAAACATTTTAGTGGTTTCTTCTCAGCTTTCATTTATTCATATCTTCAGCTAATTCTTTATATATTCTCTAAACTTTTACCCAGCGTATATAGATAAGCAGTTTATTTCTGACACTATTTTGTCCAACAGAAAACTTCCCTATTACGGTGCCTTGAATAAGTTTGGTCCCCATAGACTCATGTATGTGAATACACGGCCTATAGGGATTGGCACTACTGGGAAACATGGCCTAGTTGAGCATGTGTGACCTTGTTAGAAGAAGTAGGTCACTATGAAAGTAAACTTTGAGGTTTCAATGTTGAAGCTACCTACCAGTGTAGGTAGTCTCCTTTTGCTGTGTGCAGATCAAAATGTAGAATATTCCTTTTCTTCTTCAACACTGTATTTTTCTGGATGGACTTCACTATTCCCAATAATTATGATAATAGACTGAACCTTCCACAGTGTAAGCCATTTTAATGTAATGTTTTTTCTTTATAAAAATTGCCAGGGTCATGATAACTTTTCAAAGTAATAGAAATTCTATCCAAGATAGAAGTTTTTACCACAGACTAGACTATTGCTGTGATAGGCCTGACCATGCTTTTGTTTGGAAAAATTTGGATTTGGGAAATTTTGGTCTCTATCACAAAAACTATTCTTTACAGGATTCTTTCTCACTATGATTTTCAAGTGAGTTTAATTGATGAGAGGCACTAGTACTAGAAGGTGAATTAAGGCTGGAGAAAATGGAACCATGAGGCGCATGATTCTTTCTTCTCTTTCTCCTATGTTTTCTGCAATAGAAACCATGAATGGTATAATGTTCAGATGCAATGTTCCTAAATTTCAGCTGTCTCTCACTGGCTTCTCTCCTCATTATTTTATTTATAAAGTCAACATCTTCCTATTTTTTTGTGCTAAGTCCCTCTGCTTTATCATGTTATCCATTTCCAGACAAAGCAACTTTTTGCTAGCTCCACCTTAGCTTGTTTGACATTCTTACTGTGTCTGTTTTCCTGAATAGAACACTCAACATCAATTTATTTCAACACTTGAACAGTTATGAGTCTGCATTAACTGTTATTCACTATAACAAGAAGATTATCTGCCCAAGGTTGAGAACAGCCCCAAACATGTGCATAAACTTTATGTTATTTTGAGGCTACTTATAATCACGGAACTGAAGGCATTGCCATGTACTCTCCCCAGCATCTAGAATAAAATGAGCATTCCAGATGATGATATGTGTACCTTTTATACATGTCATTTCTTATAATCCATCCCCTCCTACACAAATACACTAAAGCAAAAATTCACTCATTTCTTGGGATGTTGGTAAAACATTACTTTTGTGTAAACCTTTCTTTTTAAAAATGTTTTATTTTAATTTTAGTCATAATTTTTATGAGCAGAAAGCATGTGTACAAACAATAGTGCACGTAATAGCAGAGGCATATGATAATATCAGATATCTTATAACTAGAATTGGTGGAAGGTTTAAGTCACCTAGAGCTTGGAACTGAACTTAGATCCTCAGGTAAACATTATTTATGAAGTAGAATCTTTTTTTTTTTTTTTATCCATGCATCCCCTGCAAACCTTCCGTTCCCTCCTACTAATCCCTCACAGTCAGCCTTCAGCCACCCTCTAAATCCTGCTATCTCAACCCTCCCCTCAAAAGACAAGATATCCTAAGGTAGGCCAGCTCAGGGTGGACATATTCAGTCCAGGCAAGTCTGATTTCCTCATCCCAATATCAAAATTGAGTTAGGTATTGCTCTGAAGGGAATGGGCTCTGAGGTGCCAGCCTTTTCACAGGAACACAGTCAGATCTCACCCCTCAAGGCTCCACACACTGCTGATGCCAATTAAAAATTTCATACACTTGGAGGGCCGAGCTCCTTTTCCTGAAGGTTCCCCAGTGGCTGCTCTTGATTCAATGAGCTGCCCTGAGCTACAGTCAGTAGTTGCTCTGGGAATTTTCTTCATAACCCCTATCTCATTGTTCATATAGATTCCCTTCCCTGCTCTCAGCTTAACCAGGAGCTCAGCCCAGTGCTCAGCCATGGATATCTGACTCCACCTCTATTCATTGTTGGATGTAGGTTCTTTGATGACCCTTACAGTGGTTATTCATTTGATTATAGGGGAAGTACTCTATGGGCACTCCCTCCACCCTGGAGACCTACGTTTACATAGCACCCGGTCTTTTTCTATCCCCACATTGGCTTCCTCTATTAAGATATCAATCTCTTTTTTATTCTCCCTCATTGTTGCTCCTCTTACTCAAATCCTTTTCTCATAATTTGTTCCCATCTCCTTTTGGTTGCAACCTGTTATGCTCCCAATTTCCTAAGGAGATCTTTATTTTCTCTTCCTAGGGAACTCACTCCCTGGATGCCACTCTTAAGTTCCTGGTGACCCCAATCTGTTAAGGGGTTGTGTTTTGCAGCTTGGGTATTCTTTACTTTTTGTCTAAAATCTACTTATGAGTGAGTATATCCTGTGCCTATCTTTCTGGGCTTGTAATACCTTACTCAGGACAATATTCTCCAAATCCAACATTTGCCTGCAAATTTAGAATGCTTTTTTTTTTTTCTACTGAGTAGTACTCCATTGTTTATATATACCACAGTTTGTTAATCAGTTCTTCAGATAAGGGGCATCTAAGTTGTTTCTAGGTTCTTGTTATTACCAATAATGCTGCTATAAACATAGTTGAGCTAATACCTTTAGGGTGTGAATGCATGTCTTTTGAGTATATATGTGCCCAATAGTGGTATTGTGTGACCCTGAGGGAGATTGATTCTCATCATACTGCATTCCAGAGTGGCTGTACAAGTTTTTACTTCCACCAACAATGAAGAAATGTTTCTCTTGTTCTGTATTCTCTCCATCATAGGCTGTCATCTGTGTTAGCCATTCTGACAGGGATAAGGTGATATCTTAAAGTTGTTTTGAGTTACGTTTTTTAAAAATGTCTTTCAACCATTTGTAGTTCTTTTGTTGAGAATACTATTTTTAGCTCTAATCTCCGTTGTTTAATTGGGGTCTTCAGGTTTGGGGGCTCTAGGTACTTGAGTTCTCTATATATTTTAGAGATCTGTCATATGTCAGTAGTTGGTAAAGATTTTTTTCCCATTCCGTAGACTGTCATTTTGTCTTATTGACTGTGTCCTTGGAGTTGCAGAAGCTTCTCAGTTGCAGAGGATTCCACTTTTGATTGTCATTCTTAGTGTCTGTGCTATTGTTATTGTATTTAGGAAGTGGTCACCTGCCAATGCATTGGAGGGTATTTCCCACTTTCTTTTGTTCTAAGTTCAGTGTAGCTGGGTTCATGGTGAGGTCTTCGATTCACATGGATTTTAGTTTTGGGCAGAGTGACAGATGTGAATCTATTTCTCTATATAGGACCACCCAGTTATGCCAACACCATTTGTTGAACAGACTATGTTTTTTGCATTGAGTATTTTCACCTCTCTATCAAAAATCAGGTGTTCAGAGGTGTATGGTTTAATGTCAGGATCTCCATTTTGATTCCACTGATACACAAGTCTGTTTTTATGCTGGTACCAGGCTGTTTTTATATCTGTGGCTCTATAGCATGAAGTCAGGGACAGTGATTTCTCCTGAACTTCTTTTATTGAGTAGGATTGCTTTGGCAACCCTGGGTTTCCTAATATTCTATATGAAGTTGATTTTTGTTCTTTCAAGGTCTGTAAATATTTTGTTAAGATTGTGATTGACATTGCAATGAATCTTTAGATTGCTTTCAGTAAAATTGCCATTTTTCCTATGTTGATCCAACCTATCCAGGAGCTTTGGACATATTTCCATTTTCTGATTTCCTCTTCAATTTCTTTCTTCGGTTACTTAAAGTTTTTTGTCAAACAGGTCTGCTACTTCTTTGGTTAGAGTTATGCCAAGATATTTAGTGCTATTTGCAATTATTATAAAGGTTGATATTTCTTTTACTGTTTTCGTCCGTTTTACCCTTAGTGTATAGGAGGACTATTGTTTTTTGAGTTAATGTTGTACCCTGCTAAATTGCTGAAGGTATTTTTCAGCTGTAGGAGTTCCCTGGTTGAGTTTTGGGTGTCAATTATGTATACAAACATATTATCTGAAAATAGAGATATTTTGACTTCTTTTCCACTCTGTATCCACTTAATCTCCTTCCTTTATCTTATTGCTTTAGCTAAAACTTCAAGAACTAAGTTGAATATATAAGTGGAAAGCCTTGTCTTGTTCCTGATTTTGGTAGATTTGCTTTGAGTTTTTCTCCATTTAGTTTGATGTTGGCTGTTGGCTTGCTATATAGCACCTTTATTATATTTAGGTATTTTTTCTGTGTCCCTGGGCCAGAGTTTGGAGAGAAGCATGCTCTCTGCTTGGCCTGTGGAAAGGGGTACCACTCACCTTGTAGTCTGCTGTGTATTGGGAGGGTTCAAGCAGTCCAGTTGTCTTAGTAAGTACTCTTAACCACTGATCCATGTGTTCAGCCCCTGAGAAAATTCTGTGATTACAGAATGTCTGTGGTTTCTTACTGCTACACTCACTCACCTTTTATGTTTCTGTAATATTTACAAAATTAATCCATAGTTCTCTACATAATTTTTACTTTAATGTCTTAAGCACATAGTAGCACATGTGGTCAATAAAGGAATGGCATGTAAACTCAGTAATTAACTACATGTGTGTCAATGTTACAATTCCTGCCCACCCAGTAGACATGCAAATTCTTAGTATTTGGTACTTGACATTTTTTTTTTACATTGATTCCATTTGTTTCTTTCAACATCCCTTTGGATAAAGCTATAACTACCCTATTTTTGTACTATTTTATCTTCTTCATTCTATAGTTTATTGAATGGACTACTACATAGGTACAAGCTTCTTTAAATACTGAGAATAAAGATATAACAATGAACAGCACCTTTCTTCACCCAGTCCTTGTGCTGTCAATGAAGACTAACAAGAAAGAAGCAAAAGTGGAGGTTTCCCTATGATCACTAAGGCAAACGGGGCCAGAAGGAGACAGAGGTGTGTCATCCTGCAGAGAATTCAGAAACATCCTTGATCCCAGCATGAGAGAGCTCATCACTAATTCTGACTTATTACACAGATCGGGGAAGCAGTCCTGGAAAGAGGGACAGTCCCAGTGGGAAGCAGATAGAGAGTCAAGGCATTTTCTCAGTGGTAATTTTAAGTTTACAAAATATAAGGGCCAGAGAGATGGCTCAGAGGTTAAGAGCACTGGTAGCTCTTCCAGAGGTCCTGAGTTCAATTCCCAACAATTACATGGTGGCTCACAAAATATTTGAAGTGTAATGAAAGACAGAAAAAAGTGTGGGGATTTTAGCAGGTATGTCAATGAGAAGGGTCTGAGGAGCTAGAAGAGGAAAAGCCACAATGAGAATATATTGTATGAAAAAAATCTATTTTTACATATATATCATTTACACTTCTTATTACATATATTTCATGTTATATATAAGAAAAATACAATCACTTTAAAATAAAAAATAAAATTAAAAAAATTTTGTCACTGCTTAGTTAATACTTAACCTGAAAAACAGCTTGGGGATTTAAACCAATCACAAAGCTACAAACTGATGAGAGGAAATAGCTGGGCCTTTTTGGCCCAATGGTTTGTTTTGTTTTCCAAAAAGTGAATATCTTTATTTCCTGAACTGATGTACTATGCCTGGCAAAGCTCATGAGTCATTTTACATAAAGACAACAGCCCAAACTCACAATACATTCTGCCTTCTTCATAGGTGTGCATTGTGTACACATATGTATGCATACACACACACACACACACACACACATTTGTTGTGTTTTGCTTGTTTGTTTGTTTGGGGCGTTTATGAGGAATTATGAAAAGATTTCCGGATTTATGCCCAAGATTTTTACCAGCAAAAGGTTTCCCACAATTTAAAGCTATCAAAAATGAATTGAAAATGAGAACATTTCATCAGGTAACACAGGCTTCAAATGCAGTTCTATTTAGGAATTACTTTGCTTCACAAACAACACTAGCCAAAGATTAAGCAACCAGTGAAAATGGCCACTAACATGTTAGAAACTAAGTTACCTATTAAGAAGTATAACCAAAGTTGAGATTTAAGTAGCTTTCTTATGCTTAAAATTAAAACAAAATGCAACAGCACACAAAATACTTGGAAAGATCATTTGCTTAATTTTGACATATTATAATCTTATCTTTTAAATTTTGGCATAAATCTGATTGTAGTACACAAACTTGATTCATATAAAAATGCTTACTGCATTACAGTATATGGCCATTTATATTTTCCAAGAGTCTCTTATGAACAGTTCTTAATAATACACATTACCCCAAACACATCAATGACCTGAAAGCATTATTAATCTATTGTGTTCTTACTAAAAAATAATTCTTTGTACATTTATTGTACATTTTCAATTTTTCCTCAGTTGTTCTGCTAACATTTCAGTGCAGAAACTATGTTAGGGACAAAACAGACTTCTTAACATAGCTAGTAATATAGCAATAAAATTTTGGTTCTAATTTAAAGTCCCTAATCAAATTCTCTTAGTCAAGGTTAATCAATTGTCCATTTTTCTATAAATCAGTGAAAATCACCATCTGAAAATTAAGCCCAAATGTATAATGAAAATACCTTCCAGTAATTTCAAAGTGACTGCAATTAAATTAAAATTTTATTTATTGGAAAAACAGCAGCCACCGGAGTTTTAGTTTAAAAAGAGAAAGTGTAGAATAGTAATTTTATTAACATTCTATATGAATTTAAATTAAGACAGAAACAAATCTTTTGACTTATGTGTGTATGCATGAATGTGCCTTCATACATATATTTTCCCTGGAGTGGAAAACTAAAAATAAATTTTTTCTTAATTATAATTTTAGATTTAAACAATTTCACAATTTATGATTGGAGTGTAACTCTGTGGGAGAATTGCTTGCATAAAATGCACATAGCTCTAGATTTATTCTCAAGCCAACAAAAAACAAAAAAAAACAAAACTCACAAAGTTTAAAGCAACTTTCTAAGTAAGTCTGACTAGTTTTAATAACTAACTACTGTATTAAAAATATTGTAAAATACTTTAAAATGTCAAATAATTTTGCATAGCTCATTAGTGCAATCATTTATTCCTTCCTCATTTTGAAAAATAAAAAACAACAAAAAATAAATCTCGAACAGAAAACTGTCATAATTTTGTGTTAAGAAATCACAAAAATTTTTATTTAAGAAGTATTTTTTCAGTATTTATTAGCTATTGAAATTTCATTTAGATGAGAACTTTTACTTTTTTGTGTAGACTAACTCAAACTATGCTTTTCTTTTCATAATTGAATTTTCTCTTACTTTGCATAGCAAAGAAATTAAATAGTTCTTTGAACTTAGAGACTTGAGATTTTCCTCATGAATTAGCTCCTTCCCATATAAACTACTATTCTTCTACTGCTAAGAAATACTTAGTAAATTAATAAGCAAACAGGAAACTAACTATAAGCTATAATAATAATTAATAATGAAATATATTAAATGTTGTTTAAATGTTAAACAGCAAATTATTCCTTTTATATTAAATAAATAATTAGATTACAAAATCAAAGAGCTTATATCCACCAGAATAATAAATTCAGTTAGCTGTTTTCAATTTCAAATATCTACCCTGAGTCTGGGGCTAAAAGAACAGACTTTAAATGACCAGAGAGTTAAAATCAATAGTGACAGAATGAAGTTTATTATTCTTATCTTGTTTGGACAGAGAAAGCGAATCATAATTTCATGCCCAGGGCTCACATTCTGTTTTGTATGATGCAATATTTATACCCACCTCTTTGAAACTCTCATCAAGGAAGGATTTGAGGCAGCTAGTTCTTTGTTCTTGCCTGGTTTTAACACCTTGCCTTTTTTAGTTCCATTAATACTCCACTTTAGCTTTGATCTTGTCTCTGTTTTATTGAATTTTTTATCACAGTTTTTGCTTTTTTATTAATTCAGTGCGTTGGTGCATTGATATTTGTGTGCATGTTGTATGACAGTTTTCCCCTCCAGGTATAACAAGATGCCTTTTTGGACTTTACCCATAGTATCTATGGTAACTGGAAGAGAACAAGACAGAAAATACAGAGACTGAAAGATCTGTGTTGATAGTAATGGAGCTGTTGACTCTCCCACAGAAAACTAACTGACATTCCTTTGGGATTCAGTCATTGCTCCTTCCCATCTACAAGTGATCTTTGTTAATTTGAGAATAAATAGAAAGAGGAAAGATAATCTAGAAAGAAAATCAATAATGAAGCTTCCACAAGGTCACCAATCTCTATGGGGTAGGAATGTGCTGTCTTTTAGCTATTTGAGGTATACACAAGTTTTCTTAAGTAACCCCTCATACATGTTCTGTAAGCAAAACCCAACCCTTACTGGCCTCAGTAAGCTGTCCTTTTATGAAATTATATATTGGTCTGTTGTTTCACAACAAGAAAATAGGCATGTGTCTGTGTCTCTTCAGAAATGTTTATGCTATAGGACGTAACGTAACAACTTGAAAGAGTCAATCCTCTCATTTCACAGTGTTTGTTCCAGGGATCAAACTCAGTACTTAATTCTTGGTAGAAGGTGTCTCCACATGGGATGTTGTCTACTTTATGTAATCTAGAGAGGAATTTCCTAATTTAGGACACTTCTCTCCTAGGAATTTCTATAATAAGAAAACTCTATCAATGTTATAGAAGTAATTATGAGAGAAAGCAAGCTCCTAGGTTTCATAAGGCCTCAAATACTATCTGTTGTTAAGTAGATTTGATGCCAGGCCTGTTCCGTGTTCTGAGACCCTAGGGTCAAATTTTTCCAAGCTTCATAATTTGACACCTTTTGAGATCAGGCTATTTTCCTCTGTACTGCACAGAAAATTTTCAGGCCATACCTTCTTCTTGGTGATTACATTTTTTAAGTAACTTTTGACTTCATTTTGATGGTTTGATGGTGAAGGATGACTATAGCCCTATGTGCTTCCTTCACCTGTATGAATCCAGTCCTCAACCATCATTTTCTACTCCTGACCCATCTTCTGTCCTGGAATTAGTTTGGTTGTTCACATTCCAGCTGAACCCCGCAATTTCACTCTTTAACCTTACTCTAACAGCTTCCTGTTGACATGGGCTGACATCATTACCAACTGTACACAGACTCAGCACACTTTAGGACTCTACTACAGCATCTTCAACTTGCATTCATTCTACAGACTGTGTATACAAATATAGATTTATACATGTGCAATTGCTGTATTTTATATAGTATGAGACTTTAAATTAGGAATTAAGATTGGAGGAAGAGAACCTTTACTGCTTTATCAGTATTATCAACATAAGTAGGTACTCACAAATCACTGTCACTGGAGCCATTAATTTTTTATTTATTGTTATTTAGCATAGTCCATTATTGTGGAAAGTTAAATAACTGTCTTTGTTTTTAGTATAGGTACCATATTAACAGCATATACTACTTTTTGTGGAATATAAAAATTATTATGTAGCTGGTGATTCTATGGGTTAAGTATTCCTGTAAAAGTATCTGGATATAAACTTGAATTCCCAGAACCTGTGAAGGGCCAAATACAATTTCTGGAATCCTACTTATCAAAAGATATAGGTTGCAGAAGTCTGGGGGTCAACCATCCTTAATTGTGTAATTGCTAAAATCAAAAACAAAAACAAAAAAAAAAGACTATGCCTTAAACACCATAGGAAAGAGAGTACATTGCCCCTAATCTTCACATATGCATTATGGCTCGTGAGTATCCACATTCAAATACACATATTACATACACATAATAAGATTTTAAGCAAATCCTATACTACTAAAAACAAAATTTAGTTTTTAGCCATGATTGAGGGATCCATCCTTGCTAGGATAGCCATATTTTACAAGGGAAAAAGCATGTTCTTACTACATTAAAAACACAATTTGGCTTTGGTTTTGGAATATTTTTCTTAAAGTAGATATCTTATGGATGTTTGTCAGCACTGAAGTTGGGATTTCATTTTCAACAAATCACAATTATGGGTACTAGGCCTCAGAAAACCAGAGTCCACAATGCTTAAGAGTTATAGTCAAGCCTTCATCATTTACAATCATAGGGGCAATTGAGTGTTGATGTGACACCATCCAGTGCTGAGAAAAGAACTTGCAATTATATGTCACCTTACTTAGAGTTTTAGCAAGCTGCTGAAGGATGTTTTTGAAGCCTTCTCTAATAAGATGCCCTTTGTTAGATCTTTGTCTTATAAGTCAGCTGTAGTATGTCTCAAACTTATTTTGATGTGTTAAGAGCCACTAATGAAGACAGATGAGAGAGAAGCCTGTCTAGGCACATATTATGTTAGTCTATGTAACATTGTCCAATTGTAGACATTTCTAGTAGCCTCAATAATTAATCTTATATATTTCCTTCCTTCAGTTGTCCTTGATACTCAAGATTAAAAAAAAATTGTAAAAATGGCTGACTTAGTAAAGTGCAATCAGAAAATTTGGGGACCTAAGTATGATCCTAAGAGTTTGTGTAAAAAGCCAGTCATGGTGGTACATGCTTTTAATCCTAGTATTAGAGATGTGAGCACAGAAATATTCTTCTAGGCTTGTTGAACAGGGGAGCTGTACACTAATGAAAGGCTGTGTATTACATGTGGAGTATAGCATTCCTAAGGATGATAACCGAGATTAAGTTTTAGTCTCTGAGTGTACATGAGCATACATACACACACACACACACACACACACACACACACACACACACACAACAATGCATTAAAATATCAAAATAAAATATTCAACTTATTTGATTTTATAGTTATTTATTGTAAGTGTACCCATTAACATGTAAGTAGGCTTGTACAATGGCACACATATGAATGTCAGAAGAAAACTGTGGGAATCAGTTCTCTCCTTTCCTTTCACCATGTGGGTTTCAGAGATTGAACTCTAGTATGAGGCTTATTGGTACATGCCTTTCTCCAATGAGCCACCTTAAGTGACTTATAATGATGAATTTTCAACAGAAGTGGAAAAGAGTGCTGGGAAGACTTAGCTTTTAGTTTAAGATCAACTTTGGTGTAAATGCAAATGATCTACATTCATGGCCCTGATTTAAAATAATGAGTTTGGGTTAATTTAAAACTATTTATAGCCAATGTTAAATATACTATTACTAGTATATATATTAGTATAATTACTAGTATAAACACCATGTTGATTCAGGCTGCAATACTGTCATAGCTAACACAATGTGTTAGTGACTGCTGTTGAGATTTTTTAAGCTGTGTAACATTTGTTTATTATGTGGAATATTTGTTTAATGGTGCAAAGATGTGTTGCATTCTTTTCTGTTGCATTTGTTTAACTCTGTGAAGCTGTGTTTCTGTGCCTGTCAAAAACAGCCAATGGTTTAATAAAGAGATGATTGGCAAACAGTGAGGCAGGAGAAAGGATAGGTTAACATGTCAGGCAGAGAGAATAAATTGAAGGAGAAATCTGGGAGGGAAAATGAACAAAAGAATAAGAAGAGAACATCAAGAGCCAGCCACACAGGCAGCCACAGAGTAAGAGTGAAATAAACAGGATAATACTTAAAAAGCAGGTAAAGAAGAAGATAAGCTAAAGTATGTCATTTATTATGAAGAATAAGCTTCCATGTGTTATTATCTGAAAACTAGGTGGCAGGCCCCCAAAAAGAACAATACCTACTGACAGTTTTTTGGCAGCTCAGAAGCTTTTTTACTTTTCACTCTTAATTTAGATAAAGCTAGAAATAAACTTTTGTCAAATGTTAAGTTCTAAGGTTTCATTCAGAACAAAAAGGTTAAATCAATTATCTTTTTTCCTAGTTTTTCCCTCAATATTTTTTATGTGAATTTCAAGAAAATTATTTGAAAATTATTATATTAGTGAAGCTGGATAAGCATGGTTACTTTATGATGACCTCCCTGAGTATTGAACACTTTTTTCCTGAGTATTCTGGTATTTTGGTCTCCTTGTTAAATTTTGCATTTGACAGAATGAACAATGCTATTCATTCTTTAATTATTCTCTCTCCCTTCTGATTTGTATGTGTGTGTGCATATATATATATATATATGTGTGTGTGTGTGTGTGTGTGTGTGTGTGTGTGTGTTTGTATGTATACCCATGCACATATAAAGGTTGGTTAGCAGAGATTTGTGGTGGCCATAGTGCATCCATGGGCATTATCTGTGACCTATTATGCTTTCTTTATCTGTAGCTGACCCTAACCTGGCTTCAGGAACTTTAGATTTTACTTTTTATGTTTCATGTATTTTAAAGAAAAAGAAGTTTCATAACTGTATGGGTGTTTTTTTTAATCTATTCTGAATGTTTTGCTTTTTTATATAAAGTTTGATATTGATTTCCATAAAAAAATAAAAGAAATCATCTCTTTTTATCTTTCTTCTTTCTTTCCTTACTTTTTTATTTCCTTCTACTTTTTAAGATTTTTGAGACAGAGTTTCTCTGTGTAACAGCCCTGACTGTCTTGGAATTCAATTTGTAGACCAATTCAACTTCAGCAGGTATGCCTCAGGATCCATCTAATTTTTAAATGTAAGATTACCTTTAGTTTTATTTAATTATGTATGTGTGTCTGTGAGTGTGCAGGTGCCCTTCGCTGCCAGAGGAGGGTATCATATCTTACAGGCTGGTTGGGTTCACTCTTCAAGACAAGCAACTACCATTAACTGATGAATATCTGACTAGTGTTCAGTCCCACCTGCCCTTTGAGAAAGGTTTCTCAATGAAACTGAGACTGTCTGGTAATTAGGCCTCATGATTTCTCAAGTCTCTGTCTTACAATGAAGGACCTAACCCTAACCCTAACCCTAACCCTAACCCTAACCCTAACCCTAACCCTCATGTATGAGTGGCAAGTACTTTACTACCAGGTATCTTTTCATCTCTTCTGATGGGTATCGTATCCTTCACCTACACTTTCTTTTTCATGAAACTTATGCTCATTAATGGACAGAGACAGAAAAACTGTACAGCATCTATTTCTCAATACTCATCACCCTATAATGTATACTGGTATCATTTGTACCTTTGGGAATCTTAATTTTCTGTTTCATAGTCTTACATTATAAATGTAAGCAACTATAAACTCTAAGTTTTATTTTAAATTTTTTTTTACTTTCCATCCTGAGTTTACTTTCTATTATTGAAAATGAGAATTCAGGCACTCTGGAGCAGGGGCAGCTGAACTCTGCACCGGGCCACACCCGCAGCTCCTGCTGCTCAGGGAATCTACTAGGAGCCCTACTGCGACCCTGAACTGAGTGAACTGAGCAAACTAACTGCAGGGGTCCCTGAGGGGCGGATTCGAACCCTGACCAGAGGTGAGGAGGGCTCGGCGGGCCTCAGCGCCTGTATCCTGGCCTGGGAGGGAGAGTTGACCTCACACTGCTTCCGG
>PVIH01012574.1:0-62853 GCA_004025045.1 Sigmodon hispidus
TGTCCACTTCCTTCCTTTCCTCTTCCTCCCCTTCTGCCTTCTCCTTTCCTCTTCTCGCCTCATCACTTCCACCCTTGGTGTTCCTGCAGGTGCCAGCAGATGAGGTCTGTGGCTGTCCACTTGTACGTGATGTCTTTGAGCTCACAGGTGACTTCTGCCGCCTGCCCAAGCGCCAGTGCAATCGCCATTACTGCTGGGAGAAGCTCCGGCGTGCAGAAGTGGACCTGGAGCGTGTTCGGGTGGTAGGTTTTCGTATTGGGTCTGAACGGTCAGCCCTGGCTCCAGGGACTGCTTCTCATGCTTCCATCCACTTCCCTGGCAGTGGTACAAGCTGGACGAGCTGTTTGAGCAGGAACGGAATGTTCGCACAGCCATGACCAACCGAGCAGGATTACTTGCCCTGATGTTACACCAAACAATCCAACATGACCCACTCACTACCGACCTTCGATCTAGTGCTGACCGCTGAGCTTTACCAGCCCAGAGCCCCTCAGCCCTGATTCCAGTTAGGGGAGTGTCCTGCATCGCCAGCTTTCTGTTCCTCATTCATCGGTTTATTCCACCGTTCCTTAGTTTTATACGTGTGCCCATCTACTTTTTGGCTTCAATTTGCCCTTATTAAAGGGTTTCTGGTTCCCCTTTGCCACTGTCTGTTCCTCTCCATAACAGTGCTGGGGTGAGACCGGGAAGTTCACTCACCCTTGCCTATACTCACCTCCTAAATAAATGGGTTTTATTAATAAAAATTTTGAACAACCAATGACGATATCTCTTGATAGTCTCAATTCTTCTGTTTTCAGTTGTCCCAACCCCTGGACAAAACAGAGGTGGCATATCTATACTCAGGAGGGGCTGTGGTAAAGGTGCAGACTGGGATATGTAGCTGGATAATAATTACAGGGAATGGATTAATATGTTAATATTTATTCAAAGTAACTTATGTCAATTAAAGGAGGAAATGGATCCACTCTTCTGGACAGAACATACTTCCTTCCAGGTGGTGGGAAAGCAGAGAGATCGCTGTGGTCCTGAATCTGATCTTAAAGCTGTTCCCAGCCAAGCCTCAAGGCAGCTTTGAGGGTCATAGGTGAATTCCATACCTACACTGGCCAAAAGGCCATGCCCTTAGGTCAGGGAGGCTTGTTTCAATCCCACTACAGGGATATTCAGTTGACATACTTTGTGCTCCCTTAGGCTGTAGGAGTGTGACCTATTTGAGGAAATGTATCCTGTCAACATTAACTGAAATCTTGTGTGTGTGTGTGTGTGTGTGTGTGTATACCTAAGCCATCTTTGTACCAGGGTACATGTCTCTAGACCAGAGGTCATGCACTCAGGTGCTTTCTCCCAAAGATTATGGGGATGTTTCTTCACCAGGAGCTCCAACCAATCTGTCCTGCCTGAAAGAGACCCAGAAGAATGCCATTCATTGATAGATTAAGAGTCTTTTATTTGTAGGCCGTTGAGAGTATGCTCGTACCAAAAAAGACTCTTCCACCCAGAGAGAGGCAGGATAGGGCGTATAAAGCCTGAACCACAATTACATTATACCAGGAACAGGCCAGGCAGCAGAAGTTTTCAATGGTTACTGTTAAAAGATTTGACTTCCTCAAACTACATGAATGTTCTTCAAAGCAGGATGTGGTTACCACAAATGGGAACCTTACACAAAATGAAGTTATCTACAGAAAAATGGCATTTCCTTGGTTATTTTATTCCACTGGTCTTGAAGGAGCAGAATCAGTGCCATCTTGGAAAACAGGCCACGACCCTGAGACAACGGGTGACCGAGGGCTGAACTCAAGCCCCAAGAAAACAGTGCAACAATAGGGTTAAAAAAAAATATATCCTGGAGTGGGACAAACAGGATACAGGATACAGGATACAGGCACTAAAAATTTTTACAAAGACCAGCTGTTTCTATAGATACCTCATATCCTGCCAGAATCTTATAGTTCCCCTACAGACATCCGGACAAGCTGTTAACAATCACATACACTGACTCCTCCAATAATAACCTCATCTTTAGCTTCCTTATCCAATCATATAGCACCAAGACACATTAACAACTGCTTGTAGCTCTTATATAAACCCCTTGTAAAAAGAGCTCGGGAACCTCCCTCACTTGCAGCAAAAGGGTTGTCGATGAGGTCCCTGCTTTGGCTTGAATAAAGAAACATTTTGTTCTTGCGTGGGAAAGTTGGCTCCGTGGTGATCTTGTTGGGGGTTCTGAGCCACAGGTATAACAGTCTTAGCAGAGTCAAAGTATGACTGCTATCAACTCATACTGGGCCTTTATGAGTGTTAATCTGACAAAGGCTATTAGTTGTTTAATGAGGTTTAACAACCAGTTGATTAAACAAAGCCCAATTGTCAGTTCTAGAAGAAGATGAGGAGACCTTTGAGACCTGTATATCCTTATATACAGGTAGTCAGCCATGGATTCCAATCAAACCAGCAATGGAAACAGGAAATTTTGGCCACTCTTTAGATGTTTACTTAGATTTTCTTTGACCATTTTGTAAGGTGTTTTTAAGTAGGGACTGATATATTTGCATAGAAACAGCTAGCTTTTCCTAGAGATACATAGAGATCTTCCCCCAACATAGACAATAAATCTAGCCGCCCTCCAATTCCAAAGAACTGTATCAGCCAAAGATTTCAACCTGATTGAGAAGCATTTCAATATAAGTCTGTAAGTGCCCTATATCTCTATGGATTTATGGGTCATCTGGGATATCCAAACTTCACCTCTTACCAAGACAGTTATTCGGGCTGTTGTTTCATCTGGGCAAAGTCTTACAAGAATAGAGATCAACAAGAGCCACTAGCATGTGGTGGGGCTGGAAGCCAGGAGGGAATGTGCTCTGAGCACTCATGGGGCCATTGTAAGCATATACTTTGAGAAAAACATGGATGGTAAGGTTCTGCCCGAAGCTCGACCCCCAGAGAGACCACTGGAGACAGAGATGTCCGGAATACAACAGCAAGGTTTATTGTCAGCACAATACAAGCCAGGCAGGGAGCTTGTTCCACACACCTGACACACAAGGCAAGGAAGAGCTGCTCACTCTGAATTACACAAGCTTTTTAAAGGCAAAATCCACAAGGCAGGGTTACTTGGGGTCAAGGGTGCAAGTGTGCTGCTGATTGGCTTATGCTTAGGGACTTTTTACAGCTTAACATTCCTGACTTCACCTGTGTGGGGTGGCTGTTTTACTGCCTAGGGTTGGATCATTCAGACATTCTTAGATAGTGCTTACCTTATTCTTTCTTGGAACTGGGCAAGCCCCTGCCAGGAATGTGAAACTAAAATTTATAATACAAAATGGGGTTTCTTGAGCTAAATTTACTCTCTTAAGTAACACGCAAGGTAAGACTCCTGTAGTCTGTCAAAGGCCATTTTGTTTTAAAGTACAGACTCCAGGATAACCAGGTTCCCTGCAGTGCCAAGTAGGCTTTTGAATCAGACAGGCTAATAATGAGAGCATTCTGTAGGATTCTGAGAAAGGACGTGTTTGAAAATTATAGTTAGATGATGTCAAATGTGAAAGATGATTTATTATATCTCTTAGGGTTAACTGCAAGGTAGAGATAGGCTAGGTGGACTTTCTGTCATTTGTAACAGTCAGAAATTTTATCCCTAGTTCTACATAGTGAGGAAGTTTAGAATTCAAAGCCAGCAATCTTTAGCTAATCTGAATTGAGAAGGATTAAGCAGCCTGTATTTTTCTTCTAACATGGGAAGCAAGACTCAGAAATTGTGAGAACTGCATCTGATTTATTTAGAATGGGGTAGAGGTAGAGAAAGAGAGGGGTAGAGTCTGGTGGTTGTGGATAAGGCAAAAAAAGTGTGTCTCCTAAATTGGCTATGGGGACAATTGGCCTTAGTGACACTCATTGGTTAATGGGTGAGCAAAGCTCCTTCATTATATTCTACAATGTACAATTAGAGGCTATAGGTGGACCTAACTCCCCCGAAATAGTAAAGGAGCTGTTGTATCTGAATGAAGATAACTATGATGGATAGTTTTATGTCAATATGATGTAAACTAGAGTCATTTGAGAGAAGAGATGTTAAAATGAGAAAACACCTACACAATATAATGCTGTAGGCAAGCATGCAGGGCATTTTCTTAATTGTTGATTGATGAGGAATGGCCCAGCCCATTGTGTATGAGGCCATCCCTGGGCCAGTGATCCCAGGTTCTATAAGAAAGCAGGCTGAGCAAGCCATGAGGAGCAAGCCAGTAAGCAGCACTCCTCTATGGCCTCTGTATCAGCTACTGCCTCCAGATTCCTGCCCAACTTGAGTTCCTGTTCTGACTTCCTTTGATAATGAACAGCAGTAAGGAACTATGCATTGGCTGGCTTTGTGTGTCAACTTGATACAAGCTAGAGTCATCAGAAAGAAAGGAGTATCAGTTGAGGAAAGGTCTCCATGAGATCCAGCTGTAAGGCATTTTCTCTATTGGTGATCAGTGGGGGAGGGCCCAGCCTATGGTGGGTGATGCAATCCTTAGGCTGGTGGTCCTGAGTTCTATAAGAAAGCAGACTGAGCAAGTTATGGGGAGCAACCTAGTAAGCAGCACCCCTCTGTGCTCACCTTCTGCTTCTAGGTTCCCCTGCTTGAGTACATGATCTGACTTCCTTCAATATGGACAGTAATATAGAAGTGTAAGCCAAATAAACATTTTCCTCCCCAAGTTGCTTTTTGGTCATGGTGTTTAGTTACAGCAATAGAAACCCTAAGACAGCAGTATAACTGCCCCACATTGATGGATGTCTCACCCAGTCCAGCAAATGCTAAAACTTGGAGATCCTGGAAGAGAAGAGCAATGACCTCATGGGCAGAGACTCAGGTGAACGTTCTGACAAAAGAAAACATTATTTTATAGTTTGGTATGTTTAATAGAAAGGGTGTTATTACTGGGAGCATCAGGCCTTATCTAGAACTTTAGAGGTCATAAGGACTCAGAGCTACCTCAAGACATATCTTCCCCAAAATGTCACCTAAAGGTGTTCTCCTTGTGGCTATTAGATTGTCTGGGAATTTTCTCACAGAGACATATGGACACAAAGGGTAAAATTAATTGAATCACAGGTTGTCCTTGAATTTAGGCTTGCCTTTGATAGGCTGTCTTTATAGCAACATATGCAGTCTCCACACTGAGAGAAGGCTGTTATCATTTGGTTCCCCCTAATAGCACCAGTTATGTAGCTACAGTGACACAGGGCCAGTGGGGGCAAAATTCAATTGAACCTTTTTTATAGCTGATGTCAGTAGGATGGCCTGGACATAGACAAAAATCTGCTTTTCCTAATTTTTCGTGTGCTCATCTAGTATTTCCTATTATGATGCAGGAAAGAAAGTTTCAGGTTGGCCTTGAATAAGACTGCTGTTGGAGACAGATTCCGTCGAGGTTTTGGAAAGGACCTGTCCAGTGGTGAAAGAGGTGAGTCAGAACAATGGACATCGCTTCCTGTTGCAGCCGCCATCGTAGAGTAGCAGCCATGGCTCTGCGCTACTCTATGGCCGTGGGCCTTAACAAGGGCCACAAGGTGACGCAGAACGTGAGCAAGCCAAGGCACAGCCGGTGCCGTGGGCACCTCACCAAGCACACCAAGTTCATGATCCAGGAGGCGCGCCATGGAGCTGCTCAAGGTGTCCAAGGACAAGCACATGCTCAAGTTCATCAAGAAGAGGGTGGGGACGCACATCCGCGCCAAGAGGAAGTGGGAGGAGCTGAGCAATGGGCTGGCGGCCACGAGGAAGGCAGGGCCAAGAAGGACTGAGCCCCAACCCCAATAAAAGCCGCTTCCGCCAAAAAAAAAAAAAAAAAAAAAAAAAAGAACAAAGGACATCACATGGTCAAGAATAAAGAATATTATGATCAGGCATCTTAGCTTCACAGGTTCTTGTTGGGGAGTGGTGGTCCATTCTTGATTTTCATCCAGGAGTGTCTAGATTTGGTAATGGTGGATCCAGGCAGAGTTTTGTCGACCTTGATGACGATTGTTAGTGTGGTGAGATTAACAATGTGAGGTCCCCTCCATGGCAGGGGGAATTAAGCTTTCTTTTGGAATTTTTTATATATACCAGATCTCCGGCAAGGACTTGATGATGAAGCTAGGAGGTTGTTTTGGATGTTAGAATGGACCATACTTTGAACCTGGTGGAGACTAGAGACACTATAAAGAGACTTTGTTGTGGGATATCTGATGTTACCTCACCTGCCTGTAGCACAAATTCTGATTGTAATAAAAGAGACTCCAGCAAGTCAGGGAAAGGCTGAAATATCAGAGAGAGGAAACACCGCAGTCAAATCTCACCCAACTATCTTCCAACTTCCTCAGCCTTGCTCCTGGTCGATTTTCTTCTGCTGGTTTCCTACACAGCCTTAAATACCCAGTTGTATCCCATCCAGGTTAGGATTAAAGGTGGGAACTACTCTATTTGGTAGTCAGCCTTGAACTCACAGAAACACAGAAAGTTCTGTCTCTGGAGTTATGGGGTTAAGGGCCTAAGTCACCACTCCCTTCTTTCCGTGTGCTGGAATTAAAGGTGTGTGCCATTGAAGCCCAGCTGTTTGGCCTTGTACTCAAAGATCAAGAAATTCCTGGCTATGTCTGCCTAGATTTTAACTGTGTGTTGATCTCTTGATATTCCAGGTTTTATTAAAAATGTAATATATCACCATTAAAGAGCTGAATGACCAATAGTTAGGCAGGAGAGAATAGACAGGACTTTGGTGCAGAGATTAAAAACTCTGGGAAGAATGTGAGGCATGGGGATTCACAAATGAGACATAGGGAATCAGCCATAAAGTATGAAGGAGAGCTAAAAAGCCATGTGACAGACTTTAGATTAATATAAAAGGGTTAATTTAAGTTTTAAGAGCTAGTTGGGAACAAGCCTAAGCTAAGGCCAAGCTTTCATAATTAATAAGTCTTTATGTCATTATTTGGGAGCTGGTAGTCCAAAGAAAGACCTGTTACAAGATTTATTGGCAATTTCCTCTAAACTGGGTAGCCCAGAAAGTGGCCTCCCAAACATGGGGTGTGACTCCTACCTTATAGGAAATTACCTAACTGGAGGGCGGACCAGTGGTAGGAGATTGGGCTGCCTTGTCAAATAGATGGGCTACAGATGAAGTAAAAGAAAATTGTTTATTTGAGCTGATTGATAGGCAGCCCAAACCTGAGAATTATTTCCTGTAGATGTTGTGGAATATTAGTTGAAGGTGTATTACATTTA
Source organism: Sigmodon hispidus (assembly GCA_004025045.1). Classification (NCBI taxonomy): domain Eukaryota; kingdom Metazoa; phylum Chordata; class Mammalia; order Rodentia; family Cricetidae; genus Sigmodon; species Sigmodon hispidus. The sequence goes on from PVIH01012574.1 coordinate 7,259, forward strand.
TTTATGCTGTGGAACATTTGTTCAATGATGCAAAGATGTGTTGCATTCTTTTATGCTGTATTTGTTTAACTCTGTGAAGCTGTGTTACTTTGCCTGTCTACAACACCTGATTGTTCTAATGAAGAGCTGAGCGGCGAATAGAGAGGAAGGGAAAAGGATAGGTGGAGCTGGTAGGCCGAGAGAAGAAATAGGAGGAGAAATCTGAGAAGAGGAGATCAATAAGAGAGATGGAAACTGAGGTAGAAGTGAGTATTTGGAAGGACATATTTGCCTGGATCTGTTTCCTTCACTGTTAAGCCAAAGTGAACTTGAAAAGCAGAGAGGCTCTCTGGTCCCTGAGGAGGGTCAAGGAAGTCTGGGCAAATAATAGGAGGTGAGGGGCAGAAAGCAATAGCTGAAACAGAACTGGTAACCTGGACTGTCTATCAGTCACTCAGTCACCCACAGAAATAGACATAAAAGTTTCTGACCAGATTTTCAACATGCCAGGGAAGAGTTCCCATCAGGATTTGTTATAAGATAATAGACTACATAAAAATATATTAGAACTATTAGAAGAACTTGGTCAGTGTTTGTGTCAAGAAACCCAAAGTCATTCACAAAACTCCCTGCTCCTGGTGTGAGAGTCACATGACCCCGGATCATTTCAGGAAGGCCCTCCCTGTAACAAACAATTCATCAAACCAGAGAAACCCAGAGTGAAGCTCATGAATGGCTATGTTCATCTGGGGTCCCCAGATGTTTTAGCTACATGAAAAATAAGGGTTCCATTCCATAATGATCAGGTTAAGAGGCCTTTTGAGCCATTATCAGTTCTTCCTGGGTTAATGTTGTAATTCCAAGGTGGAGGACCAGGATGAGAAAGGAAAGATTCACAAGCTGAGGTGGTCTACAAAAGGTTATGATTTAAGCCATTAAGTTTATTACTGTCACAGTTTCTTAACCAGCCCCCAAACAAAAAAAGCAGAAAACAGGTCAGTAAAGTTTACCGGGCAAAATAACGTAGCTTGCAAAAGAGGAACCTCTAGGAACTTTTGCAAGTTAGGTTGTTGGGATAATCTTTTTGTGCATTGTGTGATGTTGTGTCTCTGTACTTCCTCATCTGCCTAAGGCACATTCTGATTGGTTTAATAAAGAGCTAAGTGCCAGTAGCTGGCAGGAGAGGATAGGCGGGGCATCCAGGCAAAGCCCATTCCCTCCAGAGGAACACCTGACCCAGTCTTGATGTTGGGGTAAAGAAAGCAGATCTGCTGGGCATAGTTGCTGAACTAAGCCACATTGGGACCTTGGGACCTCCTGCCCTTACTGGGGAGGAGATAAAGTGATGGGGAGAAGAGAGAGTGACTGGGAGGGTGAAGGGAATTTGAAGAAGGGGATACATGGATAAAAATATGACTTTATTCATAATAAAAAATAAATAAAAACAAAACAAAAAAAGAACTCTGGGAAAGAATCTGAGTCACAGAATATTTTCCACACAGACATAGACGAAGTCAGATATACAGTACCGAGAAGTAACAGGACACATGACAAAATGTAGTTTAATATAAAGAGATTAATTTAAGTTTTATGAACTAGTTGGAAACAAGCCTAAGCTAAGGCCAAGCTCTGATAATTAATAAACAGTATATATTATTATTTGAGAGGTAGCAATAAAAAACCCATTACAGTACATGCTGGTACAGTAAGCGAAGCATTTCACATTTCAATTCCTGAAACATTTAGCCACAGATGTACAGGGAAAATATCAATCCAACATGACCTTGGTAGGGAATAAAAGCTCAGTGTTCTTTGCTCCACCCACAGGACTCTTATGAGCCGTTGACACTCCTTACTCTCCTATAACTCTGTTTTCTGGCAGTTGAAAGGAGGCTTATGCCCCCAAAATACCTCATTCTTGGAGAGAGGCATGCTAGAGTTGGAAAAATACCAGACTATAATGATATCATACCAGTGACAGGCCAGCTAGCAGACGTATCAAAAGTTTTTATTAACTGAAATAGACTACAAAAAGCCAAGTTGTCCTGACCCCACACATCGTGCTTTATAGAACAAATGGTTCCTCCTTCTTTCTGAGAAGTAGTGTTTATAAAATGTTCAACAAGGGGCTGGAGAGATGGCTCAGAGGTTAAGAGCACTGACTGTTCTTCCAGAGGTTCTGAGTTCAATTCCCAGCAACCACATGGTGGCTCACAACCATCTGTAATGACATGTGGTATTCTCTTCTGTAAACTGTATACATAATAAATACATCTTTAAAAAAAAAGTTCAACAAAATATAGAATCCATTTTTTTCTTGCATGGAAATGATTGCTTGTAAAATCACTCTGACATATACCTAGTATGATGTAACTACTATTTTGCCTTTATAAACTCAGTCTTGCCTTACTTCTAGGCCAGATTTTTTTATAGTAGCCTTCTCTCAGTCATAGGATCATCTGGCATTGTATTTATGGTGATCTGTAAATTTCTAGAAGTGGTATTTCACAACAAAGGTTTCAAAAGCTCTGGTTGATTACAATAATAGATTTACTGAATGTGCAGGGGCAGCGGGATGGCTGAATTAGAATGTTCTGTTCAGCAGGATGTAGTTATTGTAAGTAAGGGACAGTGAAACCATTAAACCAGACCACTCAGTGGGTAGAAAAGAAATTTATTTGGGGTAAAAACCATTTGGCTGCCATAGAGAGTAGAGAACAGCATCTGGCAAGTAAAGCTTTGCCGGTTTTTTTTTTTTATCCCCCCCGCTTTGCCGGTTTTATATGGCCAGGCTGCAGCAGGAAGTAGAGTTCAACCAAGAACAGCCCAGAGTTAACCATAGCACTCTGAACAGAGGTAGTCTATTGGAGTTAATCAGGAACTAGATGACATTTGCCCAAAGTGGTTGGCTGTTACGGGTGGATAAATTAAGTAGTGAATTTGCTGACAAACAGAAATATACTTCAAGAGATTTCTGAGAAATATTGAGTTAGATTTCTATTTACCAGCAACAATCCTTCTGTTTATCCTGTAAAAATCCAACCTGGATTAAACCCACACCTATCAATTTAGGATACTGTAAGCAGCACCGATATTTTGGGGTCCCACTTTGTGAACAAACAGTTGTGGTGTCCTACTGAATTACAGTTACACCATCTTGTGAAAGTCTTTATGTGCTAAAATTATCTTCTGTATTCTGGTCACTGGTCACATAGACCAAGTATAAATTTCTATACCTCGTGTCCCTGTTCTAAAACCTCAGTAATCTCTATCAACAGCCTCAAGGTTATGAGAACAGCCTCACTCTTGACTGCTATCTTTCCAGTTCTGTGAACAACACTTGCTTACTTCTTGCAGATGTCCACATCTGCCTTTCTGTATATGCCACATAATTGCAGTTTGTGCTTTTAAAAGCTCAAGGAAAAAGGAGGTTTGGACTCTGTGTCAGACAACCCCACTGGTGGAAAATAAAGGATCCATATAATTTCATCTATTTGGGTCTCTTGGTGGTGGTGGTGCACTCAACATTTTGGAGACCCCAGCATGATCACCTCTGACTCCTGAGGTGGGCTTCTCCTAGGCAAGGATAAGGGCTGTCTGGCCTGGGGAGGCCATTAAAAGGACTTTTTGGTCCTAAGAATTGATTACTTCTTACCAACTTGCCACCAAAACTTTTTAAAGAAGTTCACCCATGTATGTGTATTCAGGACCTTCAGGGAAAGATAAACCTTGAGGTCCTGGTCAGTGTAGGTCACCAATTGAAGGGCTCATGGAAAAAGCAGGACATAGCATATGTAAAAATTCCCAAGTCCAGGTTGTGGCTAGGACCCTGCCATGCACCCTTAGGATCTGGTTAGTTTTGGTGGCCATTGATCTGTGTGTCCTGTGTCTGTTGGCTTTATTTTTAATGTGTTTGTCCATTGTCTGTATTTCTGTGTCCCCATCAATCTATTTTACTTATAGGCAGACATGGGAAATGGAACCTCATTAATGTTCTCATTAATTCATGAGATTAATTAATTCCTTAGAATTCATGTTATGAAATTTTTAAAGCATTGGTATCAGAGTTGGAGTCCCCTTCTCCAAAGGAGCTCTATTTGCGTTGTGAACTGGATTGGCCAGCTTTTAGTGCAGGCTTGTCTGATACCAGGTTACTTAGCAGAAGTCACTTCTGGGATTCAGTCTATCATTCTATGAAGACCCAGATACCTGTTTCCCTACATACCCTATATCAGTTTCCCTACTTTTGAGCATGGCTGGACATCCTGGAAACACAATCTTGTTGGCTGCTTGATTGTCACAAACATGGGACCCAGAAGATCTTAGCACTGTGGAAGAAAAGGCCTCCCCTGCTGCCAGAGGACCTTGACTCTGAGCTTTCACTGTTACCTTACCTTCTGCCTGTGACTCCTTCTCAAACTACAGCCCCTGGTTCTGTTCCCAGTCTTTCCATCACCTGCAGTGGGTCCTCTTATGCCCTAACTCCCAAGCCTTTCCTCCCCTGACTCTACAGGGAGATGTCTTAGCCATGACCTTCAAGGTGTACCATGGGAGAGATCTAAGCCTGAAAACAGAACTGGATGTTCTGTAATGTGGTGTCATGTTCAGGGGACAGATACACTTCCTCTTATCATCCATCAATGCCAAAGGCAGGTCAGGAGAGCTGACCCAACCTGCCATCATCTGTAACACTCAGGAGAGCAGGTCCCTGCACCTCACCCGGGCAGCACAACAGAGTCAATTCTGTTGACATAGGTGTGGGTGAGCCAGCTCCAAAGTTGTGAGCATTGGAGAACTGTACCCATTACTCATCTGTCATGTGGTGGCATAGGCAGGAGAGATGTCCCCACTTCACACCGGTCAATGCCTGAGGCAAGAGGGAGAGCTGGCCCTGGGGTTAGTTGTAAAAGTAGAAAAGCTGTCTCTCTCTGCCCCTCATCAGCTGCAGCACTTGGGAGAGTGTCCCCTGTATCATGCCTGAACAACACAGTAGAGCTTTCCCTGAAGATGTATGTGTGGGAGAGCTGACCCTGAGAGAAGGAAAGCAGGAGAACTCGCTCTACTTCTTGCTCATCACTGGTGCATTAGCCAGGGCAATGCAGGAGAGCTCACCCTGTGGTGAAGACAGGAGAGCTGGCAGGCTGAACAACCCTTCAACTACCCAGGCCCAGAACCAGGGTTATTGCCCCGGCCCGTGGGACATCAACAGGGGAGACCACCTACGAGAGAGAATGAAGGGAAAGGAGACGCGAAGAAGGCAGCAGAACAAATGGGTGCCTGTTCGAGCTGCAATTTTATTCCAATTTCATATATGCTTATATAGTCCTAAAGCAGAATATGGGGAGGGGGCAGTCTTCAAACACCTGCAGGAAGCTGGCTAGAGGAGGCAGGATATTGGCAGGGTAAAAAGGTGACTGGTCTTGCTTCAGGGGAGGGTTGCTAGGTAACCTAACCATAGAATGTTCTTGTTATTCTATTCTTTAGAGCTACCTTTCTGTTATAGGGAGGGCTGCTAAGTAACCTAGCCACAGAATGTTCCTGTTATTCTATTCCTTAGAGCTACTACTCTGCTGTTAAATAAACCAGAACATCTATTTTACTTGGGAGAACATCTATTTTACTTGGGAGTCATGCTGGCTCAGTGGTTGGTTTCTCAGTAAGTTTCCATGGTGGTCTTTAGCCAGAGGCCTAGAGGCTCAAGCCAGGGTCTTGGTCCCTGACAGGTTATGAGTTGCCCCACCCCAACATCCACTTGATCTGTGATCAGCTGGAACACAGGGAGGGACCGGTCCTGTCGACCCAAAGCTGCAGGATCTCCACGACACAGCACAAGTATCAGAAAAATCAAGAGGAGTTCCAGTAAGGGCCCAGCATCAATAGTGTGGCAGAAATCAGAGGCTTCAAACAAGACCAATGACTCTTAGCAATGAAAACTTGCAAGTAAAAATACATAAACAAAAGTGTTTACTACATGACCTACTCTGTCACCGGATAGCTTCCATAAGATTTTTCCTTTTCTTTTTCCTCTTACATTGTTTTGGGGAGGAGTGCTGCAAGAACAGGAAATGAATAGGATCAAGATTCATGATGTGAAAGATAGAGAATAAATAGAAAGTTAAAAAAATTCCTGATTCTGGATAAAGCCTTTCAGTCATCTGTAGTAGCTGCCCAGGCTCCCAAAGCCTGAGATCCTCTGAGTGGGTCAGGAGGGAGATTGCACCCAGGTCTCTCCAAACCCTCACAAATGATATCAAACATGCCCACAGTTCCATCAAAAAAGACATTGGCAACTGACTGTCCTTGTGTACTTTGGAGCAAGAGGACAATAAGCCCAGGTCACCCTTTATCTTACCTCATAGATCTGGCCATGGATGACTGAGGGGGCCAGATGCCCTTGGCCCAACCACCAGCATCTCTGACAGGGAGCCTCGGGTAGTCATCACAGTATCAGGGCAATCCATCTTTCTTTTTTTTTCTTTTTTTAAACTTTATTTATTTATTTATTTGCCTTGGTGTTTTGCCTGGAACTGAAACTACAGACAGTTGTTAGCTGCCATGTGGGTGCTGGAATCGAACCCTGGTCCTCTGGAAGAGCAGAGGGCGCTCTTAACCACTGAGCCATCTCTCCAGCCCCGCAATCCATCTTTCTTCTGGATACCTGATGGAGTTCTGTGATCTCAATTCTTTTATTTATTTATTTATTTATTTATTTTAAAAACTTTATTTATTTATTTGGCTTGGTGTTTGCCTGGAACTGGAACTACAGACAGTTGTTAGCTGCTATGTGGGTGCTGGGAATTGAACCCGGGTCCTCTGGAAGAGCAGACAGTGCTCCTAACCACTGAGCCATCTCTCCAGCCCCCTGTGGTCTCAATTCTTGTTCTCATTCCTCTATTGTTACAGGGACAGCTTTACCAGCTTCGCCAAACTGTACCACTTACCTATATTTATAGAAAGATTGCCCTTATCCACTCCTTCCTGATTGTTATGCCCAAATTTGCGACTGGAGAGACCACCGGAGAGAAGGACGTAGCGGAATGCAAAAGCAAGGCTTATTGATAGAGACGAGCTAGCTTGTGAACCACTCCAGATGTCTGTTACACCGGAATCAAGCAGGAGGGTTGATTAGGACTGCAGAGGGGGCTCCTCTTATAGCCCGAGGCTGTGAATTGGGTTCAGGTGAGGATAATGGTAGGAGTCATTAGCTAATTGGCTCGAGCTAGGGGCTTTCCAGAAACCAGGGTGGGGGTGCCTGGTAACAACGGGTCAGGCTTTTGATTGGTTAGTACCAAGGTGAAAATCATTTTTATTATTATTTCTTCCTGGCATGTTTGGGCTAGTTTTGTGCAGGGTCCCGTAGCTCGTCCTTGAAGTATGGTCAAGCTGTCCTGGTTCTGTGCCCTGGATTGTCTCCTATAGAGGGAGAAGCCCACCATTAACCCTGGAACATGCAGCTGCCCCAGGAATGATGGTGGATTTTGGCTAGAGCATTTGGTGGTCAGATAGCTGGGCCAGGGTGGTATGGATTCTGCAGCTGGAACTTAGGTCATGCTGCCCCTCTGTGAACAGCAGTTTCTAGCAATAGTCTCTGGGAACTGGGTGAGGGACTCTTTCTCAGGGCTCTGTCTGCTTTAGTTTAGCATAGTTCTCTAAAATGGAAGACTCCTTTTAGTCCTGGACCCCACCTGGATCATCCAGGTGGCCAGCTCATTCTCTCCTAGAACTGGGCAAGCTCCCGCCAGGAATGTGGAACTGAACGCTATTTCATCTCTATGGCTACTAGAATACAAAATGGCATCTAGAGCTAAGTTTACTCTCTTCAGTGATGGTGCCACCCTGTCCCATCCCCTAGCTGGTACAGGACTTCCTAGCTATTTTGTTCTATTTCGTTTGCTCCTCTGCAATCTGCTTGACCACAGGTTCACCAGCCATACCTCTTCTCCTCCTCCAAATTCACACAATCTGACACACCTTCCCGGGTAAATCCCCGAGTATGGGATACTGAAACACTCATTATTTCCCTTATCCAAATTACAAAACTCTTTTACTCCCATACAGGTCAAAAGCAAGATGTAGCCTGCCTGCCTGATGCCGGATGTTTGGAAATTCGTTCTGTTTTCTGCGTGCAGACGGATCCATTTTCTGGTGTATCCATGAGTTTCATTGTGAACATAGGAGCTAAGATAGAAACTGGTCAGGCTTAGCTGGATGTATGAGTGATGGTGGCTATTAAATGTTTTATAAATGACTCTATAAATGATGGTGGCCATTTAATATTTTGTTTCTGACTGGTCTGATGTGGGAAAATCTTTTTACACTGTAAAAACGTATCACTCATTGGTTAATAAAGAGCTGATTGGCCTAGAGATGGTCAGAAAGAGACTGAGCAGGAAGGCCAGACTAGGGGTTGGGAAGAATGGCAGAGTCTCAGGAGTCCCAAGTTAGTCAGAGGAAGTAGACATACAGGAAGTGACGTAACAAGTCACGAGCCATGTGGTAGCACTTAGATAAGAAATATGGGCTATCTGCTGTAAGAGCTCTTTCAGTGTGTGAACTTTCTATGTATTATGTTTATTGGTTTTATTTTTGTCTTCTCTGCCCCTGCCAGTCACTAGCCACCACTGCTAACTCTGCTTGCTAGGGCTGCTTTGGTGGCCAGAGCTCAGAATTTGGTCTTTCTAAAAACTGGATTCAGTTTATAAAAGACTGAATTTAAAACAATGCTTATTTAAAACCAAGTGCAGCTTGCTTAAAAGCTATATTTCCATGCATTCTTATACAATAATATACCTCTGGCTACAGCCACACCTCTTATATGCAAATCAAAGAAGTTAAGCTTTGAGTCACCTATTAGCATCTTCTCTCCTCACTACCTGTCCCACTTTCTACCATTCAAGAGTCTCCAAATGCTAAACTCTTTTCTGGTAGCACTGGTATAGCATACCATACTTGCCTTTCAGACATGGCCACATCTCAACATTTTAAATCGATTCAACTTGCTGATTTGGCTCTTTTAAAGTGTGTATGGATATTTGTGTCTGCTGACTTCTGCTATCTATCAGCTACCCTCTAAAGCCCCACAATGTGGGCCACACTATATTAAGACACTTGCTCCTCTTCTTCTATTGGAATAAACCTTTGTGTTTCCTTGCCTTCTCCTCCTAGGAGCTGTGTGCTAAGCCCTGCAGCTTCCTTAGGCCTTTATGGACCACCATGACCATATCCTTCCTGTCTCTTAGTTCTGTCTTAGGAGTTTCATGGCTTCTGTGGGCTATCCCCCCTGGGCTTCCTTTTAGCCTTTCATCTACCACTGGTAGCTTATAGAAACTCCCTCTTGTGGAGTTAGTTTTGCCACCTGTTGTGGGGTAATACTTTTGTATGCTGTAAAAATATGTCTTTGCCCTGGTGCCTTCTGATTGGCTTAATAAAGAGTTGAATGGCCAATAGACAGGCAGAAAGAAGTTAGGTGAGACTTCCTGGAAAAGAGCTGAACTTGGGACGAATCTAGGTGCAAGAGAGATGCCAGAAAGATGTGGAGCAAGTCAGACATACAGAATAGGAGACAGGTAAAAGCCATAAGGCAAAATGTAGATTAATAGAATCAGGTTAATTTAGGTTATAAGAGCTAGTTGGGAACAAGCCTAAGCTAAAGACCAAGCTTTCATAATTAATAAGTCTTCATGTCATTATTTTGGAGTTGGCAACTGACAAAGTCTGAATACAGTAACCTTTTTTCTTTTTTCATAGACTCTGATTTTATCAGAGCTTTGTTCTGTTATTTCAAACAATTTGGCCCCCGTACAGTTCAATGACAAAAATTTGACATGCTTAATTTTCAATGGTGACAACTTCTGCCACCGAACGAAAAATATTGTGAGGTATTTGATTACATTGGGTAAAGATATGTCACTGTAGTTGGTTTAATAAAAAGTGAGGCTAATGGCTAGGCAGGTCATTGGGAAGAAGAATGGAGATGCCAAGGAGTGCAGAGTAAGCAGAATGGGTATTACAAAGTAAAGGTAACTGAGACACATAAAAAAATGTGGATTAGAAAATATGTGTTAATTTAAGACATGAGAGCTAGTTAAAAGCAAACCTAAGGTACTGGTCAAGCTCTCATAATATGACTCAATGTCCATGATCTGGGGGCTGTCAGGGGGGCAAATAAAGACTCACAATAAACAAATGATACAAAAATCTTTTATATTTAAACTTGCTCTCTACTCCTCTACTTCTTCCTATTTACCCCTATTTAGGATAGCTCTCACATAAATATAAAGTCCAAGAGAGCTCTACCTCTAAGCAATAACCGTCCTCTTAGGGCTGGCAAATTATACTATATCAGGTTGTCAGAGTTCAATTCATTGCCTATAACTACCTTATCTATCTCTCCTTCACCGGCACTTACCTCAATGCCTGTTTTCTCTATGACCATATGGAAGGTTACTATAAAGCATGGTCAGAAACTTAAAGAGGTTACCCATATTGATCCTGTAAATACTATGGGACAAACCCAGGTCATTCTAATCGCATATCAGTTACTGAACAGCACTCTGACTGGGAAAGTGCTGGCTGTATGTTCCTCCCAGGTCAAACTCATGACCACCATTCATAACCTCATCCATTGGACACCAGGTTATAAAAAAAAGCTTTTTGTACACTATGAAGATATGTCACTCTGATTGGTTTAATACAAAAGATGAACAGCCAATAACTAAGAAGGATTTCCAGGCGGAGAGAATGCTGGAAAGAGTAAGATGGAGTTTCCAAAAGATATAGCGTAAGCAGAATGGGCATTATGAAGATGAGGTAATAAAGCCATAAGGCAGAAAGTAACAATAAAAATGAGTTAATTTAAGTTATAAGAGCTATTAGAAACAAGCCTAAGCTATTGGCTGACATTTCATAGTTAATAATAAGTCTCCCTCTTGTGATTTTAGAGCTGATTGGTGGGACAGAGAAAGACTTGTTACATATGCACTTAATGTTTGGCCACATATATCCACACAAAGCTTAAGAAAGCTAAAAACAATTTTAAAAATGGTTCAGATTATAATGTCAAACATGGCTTCCTGGTGACTGAGGTTTCTTGGGTAGATTCAATGTACGGAGACTGCCTGCAGGCTGGAGGCAGTAGCCAGCATCATGTGCTAAGCTGAGCTGCACCAGTAGCTGACATAGCAGTTTAAGATTTGTCTCATGGCATCAGAGAATGCTACAGATACTCAGTAAAAACAGATCCAGATGGAAAAAAGAAACATCTAAGCATGTTACAATGTGTTTGGGCTTTAAAAAGAAAAGATAAGATAAAGTCTTTAAAGAGAAAATAAAATAATATAAAAGGACAAGCCATGTAAAGATAAAACATATAGAGAGCCTGGATCCTATGTAGTATCTTGTTGACTTTACATTTTTAGATTGCTGATGAGTGAGCAACAGCTTCTGAGAAACTTTGGATTTTAGAAACTGCTAAATTAAGCAAACCTATATCTTTATAAAATAGCTCAACTTCAAAATGAAATGGAAGTCCAAAAATGTATTACATTGGGGAAGAGGTTATGCTCCCCTCCACAGGAAATGAAAGGCTGTGGATTCCTTTCTAGGTTAATAGAAATCAGATTTGACTAGGGAAGACATCCTGAGTATCTTGGCTATAGACATGGAAGAGGACACCAAGAAAGACCAAGCTACAGCCGCCACTTCTTATCTACCCACCTCTTCAGGCTGGAAGGGGTAGAACCTGTCTCCATAAATTCTCAGACTAAATAGGGGAAGTGAAGGCAAGCACAGGCCAAAATGGAAAAGATCCAAATTCATGTCTCCGCTCACCTTATATTCCTTTTTCTGCTCAGCCATGTTACTTCTTCTTTCAACCTTTCTAGATCTGGGATTAAAGATGTGTGCTTCCCAAGTACTGGGAACAGAGCATGGAAACCCAAGTGCTGGGATTAAAGGTATGTGCCACCACTGCCTGACCTCTATGGCTAATTCTATGGCTGGCTCTGTCCTCTGATCTTCAGCCAAGCTATATTAGGCACAATCTATCACCACATCCAGTTTGTAAAATAGAAGAAGCTTAGACCCCTCACAGTCAGCTATGATTGGATTTGATTGAGTCTGAATGTTCTTTTCTGGTGATCTGCAACCCTGGAACACCATAACCCAGCAGAGCAAAGGGGCTATTAAATGAGGCACACAAATGGAAAAAAAAAAAAAAAGCAAAATAGGTTATCTTAGTTAGTTCACTATTCCCTCTTATCGACCCTTTCAGGGATAAACAAGCTCTCACTTGGTACTCTCAGTACCTGCTTATGCACAACACCTCCTCCCTGGTTCCTGTGGAGCCAGGGCAGTTTGACTACACTGCTGCCATGAGAGGCTCAATAGAGATTAGCCAGAGAGTAGGCCTAAGTTTTGGTTTGCTCTAAGGCAACACCTGATTCTGGGAAAAACCACAGGCTGACACCACCCAGGAGGCCAATCAGCACCTAAGAGGAAATTACCTGACATTCCAAGCAGTATAGATAAGATCACCAGATGTCTCTGAGCCCAGCACACACCTATCCCCTTTTGCCAAGACACCCTTGGCCAAATGTCAGCCAGTCAGGGGTTCCAAACCCTGAAAACTCCCTCATTCCAACCTCTGCTATGATAATAACTTTATCCTGACTGGGATTGGGGGCTCTTTGCTCTCAGTGCTGCATTGGACATGTGGAGGGTCCCAGCTCAAGCTTGGATAAAGACTTTTTGCCTTTGCATGTAGATTCAGACTCCTTGGTGGATTTTGGAGGATTCGGCTGAAGGATCCAGACCCAGATCCTCTATTTTAACAAGACTACAGCCATGACAGGCTGCAAAAGAGACTGAATATGATGCAGAACCCTGAGTCAGCAGGAGATGTTAGACACTAAACTTAACTCTAGTTACTGAAAATAAACCACAAAAATGTCCCTATATGGGAAGGAGCCAATCAGAAATAGAACAAAGGAGTTACAGGTACACTTCTGCTGGTATAGATAAAATTCAGTAACCACCACTAAATATAGTAACTTTCTCAGGACTAGAGATAGCCAATTAACTTAAGCCAGATACCCCTAGCCTGGGCTTACACCAATCAAGCCTTTAACCCCACCTTGAAATAGGTCTGAGTTTTGAATTGTCAGAACTGCTGATATAGGTACAATAGGTTAATCAGTTGCTTCCAGATGGCCCTCTAGACAACCTGAAAGTACAAAGTCAGGATGTCTGGAGGGCCATCTGGAAGCAACTGATTAACCACAGAATGTCCCAATAAAGGAGATAGTCTATTAAAAAAAAAAAAAAGGGGGTCTAACAAACAACCAAACAAACTGAAAACTAAGATAAACAAAGGAATTCTGAAAATTCCCTAAAATTGAGTCAATCAGAATTGTACCCTGCCAGAATTGTACCCGTACTGAGACCCTTAACTAATGTAACCTTGTGGTTTTTTGCCTTTAAAAACTGAGTTTGCAAAGGGGCAGGTATCTTCTCTGACCTCTATTGTGTCTGTGTTTGATGAGGTCCCTGCCTCAGCTTGTACTGCTTCTAATAAACCTTGCTTTTGCAATTTGGAGAGTTAATGTCTCTGGTGGTCTCTTCAGGGGTCTTGCAACCAGGGCATAACATTTGGGTGCTCGTCCAAGATCCCCAGAGATGACCCCCCCACCCAAGGCCCTGAACCCCAGAGGTTTAAACTGGCTAATTGGGAGAGTCTGCTCTGACTATTCATTGCCTCTGTTTCATTGTTCCTCTCTTTGCTTTCTGTTCGCTGCCAGCAGCACTCTATCTGTTGAGAGGTTTCGCTTTGGTAAATGTGCTGGAAGAGCAAACCTGGATGAGTCAGGAGATGTCCCCCCTCCTCATCTGGGCAGCAGAGGTCTCGAAGCTGAGGCCCATTGTCGGAGACCTGAGAGGGTTCCCCTTCTGTTTCTGAGAACTCTGGGGACAAGGAGACCCTGTTAGGCCAACCCTGTTCCATCTGTATGATTTTTGGCAAAACCGAGGTCCCCTTCTCTGGACCTCTGTTCACTGAAACCACTGGACCATGGAACTCTGCTAAGGGTCCTTGATTGCCTGTTTTGTCTGTCTTGTTAGTAAGTGTAATTTGTTACATTTCTGCTCATCTCTCATTTGGCCATGTACCAGTCTGAACCTTCATCTCCTCTAGACCTGACCTTAGCTCATTGGAAGGACATGAAGAATGTTGCTCACAAAAGCATAAATATTAACTGGATAACTTTTTGCTCCTCAGAATGGCCGGCTTTTGATATTAGCTGGTCACTAGAGGAAACCTTCCACTCGAGAATCATCCACAAAATTGAAGAGAATGTGTTTAGACCACAAATGGATCATTCAGATCCAATCCCCTACAAAGTTACTTAGAGGGGGCTCATTGACAGGACAGGGGTCCCCTCCCCTGGGTCAAACCATTCCTACCTCAGCTGCCCATAGGTCCTGATCCTAAGCCTACTGCCCCATTATCATTTTCCTCCTCACAAGTCCTCTCTGTGAGGTCCAAGGGAGACCCAAAGTCCCAAGTCATTCAAGAGGGAACAGAGGAATCTGAACTTTTCCCTCCAGCCTATTCTCTCCTTCAGCCAGCTAATCCTCCACCCAACCCACAGCCCCAACCTGATTGATATAGGCCAACATTATTATCTGAGCCGATTCCTCAGCTTCAAGATCATATGGCGCATACTTCTGAAAGGCCTCTAACAGGTGCTCCAGACAGGCAACTGGACTCTTATTCATCTCTACCTTGACATTATAGACCTTGGAAATATTAGTGGGCTCCCATGCAGCCGCCTTGAGAATTGCTCACAGAGCCTGGCAGTAGACAGAGAGCCTCTCCTTACTTTATGCCATGTTGTAATCCCAGTCAGGGTGGGTGGAAGGAAAGTAGGCATTGATGGTCACAGGATTGGTGATGGGAGCTCCCGTGGGACCCGGAACCCATTTCCCAACAGCTTTCAGCATTCTATTCTAGTCTTTTGTGGTGAACAGGATGCCCAAAAGCTGGTCACAGTCATCCCAGGTGGGCTACTGGCTGAAGAGAACAATTTCTAAAATGTTAATTAAATCTTTGGGGTCCTTGGAAAACAGGGAAATTACAGTCACTTGAAGGATTATGTGAAAAGAATCTTAGGAAATTAGTGGCAGTGGTAGAAAAGCTTTACCATAGGAGAGAGACAGATAAACAAAAGGGAGATAGGCGGGAGAGAGAGAGGGTGCAGAAAGAAGAGAAGTGGGAAAAAAGGCAAGAGAAATATTTAGCAAAAATACTAGAACAACAGCAAATCCAGCCTAGAGAAGAATTGAAGGAAGCCCTCCAGGTGGCAGGATTTGGGCTGACTAGACCATCCCAGCATGAAATCAAGAGATACCAGCCCAAGCCCAAGGTAGGAGAAAAACCAATGTGCATCCTGCAAAGAAGAAGGACACTGGGCAAGAGAATGTCCTAAGAAGAAGGGAAAGACGTCCCCAGCTACCCATGTACTCCCCATAGCCCTGGAGGAGGACGGTGCCTAGGCTCAGATCCCCTCCCTAAGACTATGGTAACACTTAGAGTGGAGGAGAAACCAGTAAGATTCATGGTGGACATAGGGGCAGAGAACTCCATCCTCCTGGCACCAGATGGGCCCAGGTCCACCAGAAAAACATGAGTGCAAGGGCCACAAGCACTAAACCCTATTTATGGACTTCCCCCAAAATGGTGGATTTGGGAATGGGACGGATAACCCATTCATTCCTGGTCATTCCAGAGTGACCCTACTCACTGCTAGGCTGAGACCTCTTGTCAAAAATGAAAGCCCAGATCCACTTCTCAGATGAAGAAGCTCAATTATTTCACCAAAACGGAAAACCAGTTCAGGTGTTGATGATTACTAGCCTGAATGAGGAATACAGGCTTCATCAGAAGTCTGCAGCTCCTAAGCCAGAAATTGGAAAATGGCTACAAGAGTTTTTACTAGCATGGGCAGAGACTGTGGGTATGCGGCTGGTGATATATATGATATATATATGTGGAAGTTCGAGCTGATGCAGACCCAAAGTCTACCAGTACCCCATGTCCCTAGAAGCAAGAAGAAGGAATAACCCCCCAAATAAAGTTGTTATTGACACTTGGAGCCCTAAAACCAGTCCAGTCTGCCTAGAACACCCCGCTGTTACCAGTCAAAAAGCCTCATACCAATGACTACCAAAACAAGACTTAAGAGAGGTAAATAAAAGGGTAATGAACATACATCCTACAGTACCAAATCCTTATACCCTATTGAGTACATTGCCTCCAGACCAGCAATAGTATTCAGTTCTGGACTTAAAAGGTGCCTTGTTCAGCCTGCCCCTGGCTGCCAAGAGCCAGCAATAGTTTGCTTTCAAGTGGCACTATTCAGAAATCAGAATCAGTGACCAATTGACTTGGACTAAACTGCCCCAAGGGTTCAAGACCCTCTCACACAAAAATTTTAAAAAAAGAACTCTCCCACTGTGGTGAGCCACCTTGACCAGCAAGGAAGACGCAACACCAGGCTCTTCTTTCAGCAGTTTTTATTCAGGAACCTTGGTTTCTGACTTCTGATGATTTCTGATTTCTTCTGACTCATTCTGACCCTGGGGAAACCTGCCCGCAGCCTAAACAGCTTCTGGGCAGCCAACCCCAGTATGCCACGTGGGCACTACCTATAGGTCCAGGTATGCGGAAGCAAGCCAGATCCTCAGCCTAGCCATATATGGAATTGTTTGTCACCGAGAGCACTCACCATGTGGAAGATGGAGGGCGGAAGCCAGCGCCATCTTTAAGGCACGGCCGCACGCAGCTCCCTACATCCCACCATCTTTGATGAAGCCCTACAAGGATCTGAGTACAAAGCCCAGAATCCTGACATGAGCTTCTTATAGTATGTAGAAGATTTGTTGGTTGCAGTGTAGATAGAGAGACCTACAGATAAGGGACTGAGAACTTGCTATGAGCCCTGGGAGACTTGAGATATCAAGCCTCTGCCAAGAAGGCTCAGATCTGCAGGTCACAGGTAATGTACCTGGGGTATGCTCTTGAAGGAGACCAGAGATGGCTCTTGGATGCTTGCAAGAAAATGGTGTTAAAAATACCCATTCCCAAGACTGTCAAGCAGGTAAGGGAATTACTGGGCACAGCAGGGTTCTGCTGCCTATGGATTCTGGGGCTTACTGAGCTGCCTAAACCTTTATATCAGGCCACCAAAAATATATCAGACTTTACATGGATGGAAGCAAGACAGAGGGTGTTTGACGACCTGAAACAGAAACTCTTAGAGGCACCAGCTCTTGAACTACCTGATATAAACAAATCCTTTTACCTGTTTACAGATGAAAATAAAGAGATAACAGAGTACTCACCCAGACCATAGGGTCCTGAAAGAGACCTGTCGCATATCTATTCAAGAAACTGGATCCTGTGGCTGCAGGATGGCCCCCTTGCCTGCGTATCATAGCTGCAGTGGTGATGCTGGTCAAGGACATTGATAAACTAACTTTGGGGCAAAATCTAATCATTGCCACCCCCCATGTCCTGAAAGTCTTCTTAAACAGCCACCTGATTATTGGCTGAGCAACTACTCATTATCAGGCTTTGTTTCTTTACCCTGCCAGAATAACCTTCCAAGTTACCCATAGCCCTTAATCTAGCCATGCTGCTGCCAGACCCCAACCTTGAGGCATTGCTCCATGACTGCACCAAGATACTGGCTCAGGCACACTGCATTTGTCCAGATCTGCAAGACTTGCTATTGTCAGATGCGGGAGACACCTGGTTCACAGATGGCAACAGCTACATGTGTGACAGACAGAGGTATGCAGGGGCAGCAGTGACCACCTCCTCAGGTGTCATTTGGGCAAAACCCCTACCAGTGGAGACCTCTGCTGAAAAAACAGAGTTGATTGCCCTAATGAAGGCTTTGAGTCTGGGGAAAGGAAAAAAATCCTAAACATTTATATAGATAGTAGCCTTTACCGTAGTGCATAATCATGGGGGCAATCTACAAAGAGGATTGCTAACAGCAGAAGGAAAAACAATTAAAAATAAACAGGACATTTTGGAGCTTCTGTAAGCCATATGGAAGCCCACAAAATTGGCCATTGGCCATTGCCCCGGACATCAAAAAGGGCCAAGACTGATTCAAACAGGCAACAACTTGGCAGACCGAACAGCCAGGGGGTGGCATCTGCCCTAAGGGTAACACTGGTCTTGGTGGATCCTGGAGCCAGAAGCCTGCTGTGAACCCTTCAGTGCACCCCAGCTGACCTAGCCTGGATCTGTACCCTACCCATGACTCATCGTAGAGGACTGGTAGAGAACAGCAGATGGGCAAGTCATCCTGTCAAGAGAAATGGGACTAGCAATACTCAGGAAGATCCACCGATCACCTCAACTGGGAATCTGAAGGATGTAAGACACTGAGACAGGCTAGTGTAAAAATACAGAATGGCAATCAGACTATTAAAGAAATAGTATCCAAATGCCATGCCTGTCAGATGACTAATGCACTTCCAACCCTTTCCAACCCTGGCACCAGACAGAGAGGTAGACTTTACTCAAGTCAAGTCAGAGAAATTTGGGTATAAATACCTATTAGTATTCATAGACACCTTCTCTGGATGGACTGAGACATACCTGACCAAACATGAGACTGTAAACATGGTGGTGGCAAAGAAGCTGGTAGAAGAATTCCTGCCCCGGTACGGTTTTCCAGCTGTGATAGGGTCTAACAATGGCTCTGCTTTCATCTCTTGGGTAAACCAGGGAATAACCACTGCACTTATAGAGCTTAGGACAAGTTGAAAGGATGAATAAAATTCTAAAAGAGACAACTTAATTAGACCTAGAGACTGGCACAGACTGGGTGACTCTTCTTCCCTTTGCCTTATTTAGGGTGCATAATTCGCCCTATCAGATGGGACTTACCCTCTTTGAAATCATGTAGGGAAACCCCCACCTATGATACCAAGCTTGCAGACTGAGCTAGTTGCCTCCCTGGATGACCAGGATCTCCTGGATGCTATCTGGAGGCTCCAACTCACCCACCAAGATGTCTGGCCTAAACGGCAGGCCATTTATGAGGCTGCTTCTATCCCGACCTCCCATAGATTCTGACCAGGAGTCTTCGTCCTGATCCATAGACACAAACACAGGACCTTAGGGCTGAGATGGAAAGGGCCCTACGTTGTTATCCTGACCATATCCACTGCTCTAAAGGTAGATAACATTGCGACCTGGATCCACTACTCCCACACTTGACTGGCAGACCTTTTTGCCTTTCCAAAGGAATATGGAGTTGAGACTCGGGAGGTGTCCAAACACCCCTTCAGCCCACTGAATCTCTATCTCCATCTCCAAAGGAAATAAAACCTATCCTGCTTCTGCTGCCCAGCTTCTAAAGGCCTCCTGTGGGACAAGCCATCTTAACAACCCACATGTATCCTGGAACCAGACTGAGACCACAAATGAACTCCACCTCCTCTGCAATGGACCTGAAGGGCACATGGTTTCTGGATCTGTATGTAGATCTCTGTGACTTAGTGGGGGAAGCTTGGGACAGAAATCTAAGTGGAGTTGTGGACTATGAGCATGATACCCACTGGGCTAGGTTAGAAACCAGGAAACCCAGGTATTCTGTATGTCCAGTTCACTCCAAGGACAAATAATAGGAATGTAAGTGTGGGAAGCCAGAAGACACTTATTGTGCCAGCTGGGGTTGGTGAGTCGAGGGACATATATGGTGGGCTCCTCCTGTAAAAGGAGACCTGATCTTGGTGAGACAAGTATGGAGTGGAACATTAGAATGTATTGACAAAGACCATTACCCTAACCAAGCTGGGGTCACCCCAGGGAGACACTGTAATTTTATGGCCATATCATTTACTGATCAGGGAAAGAAGGTCAATTGGACAATCGGTAAGACATGGGGATTATGGCTATATCATTCTGGGAATGACCCAGGACTCACACCATCCAGTGCACTCTGTCTCCAGTCAAGACTGCAGTAGGGCTCAACACAATACTCAGTCCTCCTCAGCCAAAACACATTATGCTCAGGGATCCCAATATGACCATAGGATTCAACTATACCACCACTGAGTCCAACTATGCTAACTCCCTATGGGGCACTTCTCTCCCACCCAGCCCAGTGGACAGTAACCTGCTGTTCTCCCTGCTCCAGAAGTCCTATCTGCTTCTCAATGCCATGAGGCCCAATTTGACAGTTAGCTCTGCTTTGATACTCAACCTCCATTCTATGAAGGAGTGGCAGTGATGGATAAGTATCAAACTACCACTGAACCCCAGCAATGCTGCTGGGGTACCAAGGCCTCCCTAATGCTCCACCAGGTGAAAGGCCAAGGCTTATGCATAGAACAAGTTCCACCAAGATATCAGGTTCACTGCAACCACACTCAGCTATTTGAGAACCAAATTGGCTATCTATCGCCCTTGAACAACACCTGGTGGGCATGCTCCACTGGGCTGACTCCGTGTGCACACATCACGGTCCTTAATAAGACCCGGGGGGTTTGTATATTAGTCAGACTGTTGCCCTGGTTATTATATCACACTGAGGAAGACCTGTACAATTTAATTGAACATGTCACACACACACCCCCACTGCTATAAGAGAGAGCCAGTTTCTGTGTTACTGGGGGACTAGCCTATCAGGACTAGGGATGGGTGCTGCATCCCTGATTACTCAGCAGCAGCATTGCTCCAGCCTCTCTGCCTGTCCATTGATGAAGACATAGAAAAATTAGAAACCCTGAAAGACAAAAGGTACTAGGTGATGAGTGCTGTTTCTATGTGGACCACTCAGGAGTTGTAAATGTTGGTTACACATGTGGAATCAGACACACACACACACACACACACACACACACACACACACACACACACACACTACCTGGGCCACATGAGAGTTTATTCAAGGGAGTTACCGAGCAGTTATTGGGAGGGAAGCTGGGGGGTGGGGCAGCTCAGCCTTGATGCAGTTGCTTCCTTTTAGGAGAGTGGGCAGGCACAGATTTACACAGCCACGCTTAGGGGTGTGCCCTCTGTATGGCATGCTCTGCTTAGGCCATGTTGGCTTTACCACTGTGGCTGCTACATGACAGGAATTCTTATGTGCCATGTTGGGTTCACCACGTGGTGTGCCAGGAATCCTTACAGTAAAGAAATCAACGGCCAAGGTAGGGGAAGGGTTAGCTAAAAGAAAGAGAACGTGAAGTCGGCCAGAACTGGTTTGAAAATTGGTACTCCAAGTTCCCTTGGTTCACTCCCTTGATCTTGTCCCTCAAGATACTCTTTTTCCTGGCTATCACCTTTGGGCCCTGTGTCCCAAACAGACTACTCCAATATATGAGGGAGTGATTAGGTACAATCCAATTTATGTATGGTGCAGAAAACTCAAGGCTATATGTCTATAACCAAAAGGGACATAGAGAGGGATACTTATGAGCTAACTGTCCAAAACCCACGATTAGGTTCCATTAGGCACATGAGAAGGGAGAATTGAAAAACTAAAGCACCTCCATTTTAAGCAAACCCCCCTAACTCCAGGCCTGAGTTTCGAATTCTCAGAATTGCTGATATAAGTTCTGTGAGAGCCAAGGTTCCTCTATCTTGTAACTCAGAGCCATTTTAAAAAGTTACGATTCTATTTCCCGAAGGTCAGGCATGTTTCCGAGTAATCAGGAGGACATTATAACCTAACTACAAGTATTCCTTTAACCTTTGAAGAGAGGAAACTTAGGTCAAGAAACTCCATTGTGGTGATATGTTACATATTTAATAAAACCTAGAATATCAAGAGATCAACCCATAGTCAAAACTAGGCAGACATAGCTCCAGGAGTTCTGGATCTCTGTGAGTACAAGGCCAAGCAGCTGGGCTTTAATGGCAATGGTAATTCACATAGCTCCAGAGTTCTGGAGCTCTGAGTACAAAGCCAAACAACTGGGCTTCAATGGCCCACACATTTAATCCCAGCACAGGGAAAAGCTGGGAGTAGTAGGTGACCTACACCTTTAATCCCTTGACCCCAGAGAGACAGAGATCTTTCTGTGTTTCTGTGAGTTCAGGCTGACTACTAAATAGAGTAGCTCACACCTTTAATCTTAACCTGAATGGGATACAGCTGGCAAAAAGGGTGTTTAAGGCAGGTTTAGGAAAACAGCAGCAATTAGAAACAACCAGGAGCAAGGCTGAGGAAGCTGGAAGACAGCTGGGTGAGATTTGACTGTGGTGTTTCCTCTCTCTCTCTGATATTTTAGCCTTTCCCTGATATCTGTCTCTGAGTCTCTTTCATTACAATCAGAATTTGTTCTACACCTCATTTTGTATTTTAGTAGCTATTATATGAAAAGATAAAGTTTAGTATTGCATTCCTTCAGGGGGCTTGCCCAGTTTGGGGAGAATAGACTACTGCATGCCCAGTTCTGGGAGAAAAATAGGCCAAGTATTAGCCAAGGACATGTCTTATGCCTGACCAGTTCTGGGAAAAACCAGCCACCCCAGGTGAGGTCTAAAAGTGCCCTGGGGCAGAAAGTCCCTGAGCATGAGCCAATCAGTAGCACACCAGCACCATGTCCCCAAGCAACTGACTTTGTTGTAGTTTTGCCTGTAAAGTTGATGTAACTCCTCCTTGCTTGCTCTTGGAGTGAGCTCCCTGCCTGGCTTATATTATGTTGCCAATAAACCTTGCTGTTACATTTAGGACATTCCTGTCTCTGGTGGTCTCTCTGGAGGTTGAGCTTTGGGCAGAATACCCTTAAGATGACCAACATGCTAGCTACTGTCCACCTAGCTGAAGAGATAATGTCAGTAAAGAAAATTCCCCTAGACACCAGCCAGATAACAGTGCTGTGCTCCCATGCACTCCCCAGCTGCATTCCTGTGGGTTTTTTTTTTCCTTTAAAAGCCCTGCCCTGTACAGAGAGGCACCTTCCCCCATGAAGTCGCTGTGACTGTCAGGAGTTGGAGCAGTTTGAATGCATTGAATAAACCTTGCCTTGTGTTTGCATCTCAGTGAGTCATTGTATTACTGGGGGTCCTTCTGGGGATCATCCAGTCTGGGCACTGTTGAGTGCTCTGGGCACTGGTGAGTCCCCTGATTACCCAGGAATGTGCTTGACCTTAGGGTTTAGAAAACATTCAAAATGGGGAACCAGAAACTTCTCAGTTCCCAGAATAGTTCCAGGCATCAAGATGAAGAAACTTTGGTTCTCACTGAAGGACCAATATTAAGCCTAAAAACAAAAAGCCACCAGAAAATCCAGGGTCTGGTCTAAACACATATCTTAATGGAACATCAGGCCCTGACCACAGAATGCTCCAGGAAACAACCCCTCCCTGCCCCCCAGTCACAACTCATGACTACATGGTCTTGGGTAATGACTAACAGCACATTCCTAGGCGAATGCCAGCCAATTAAAGGGAGCCACCACCCAGGCTCTGCAACTCATGACTAAGTTTGGAAAGTCCCTCAGTGCTCGTACCAACTCCTGCAAACTCCGAGTATGGTTTTCCCTTTAAAATAAGTCCCCTACTACTCAGAACTAACCTTCCTGTGTCACTCCACTGTGACAGGACGTTTGGTGCGGTTCCGAGCTAGCTTGTACTCCACAATAAACCTTGCTGTTGCATTCCACTCTACTGGAGTCTCTGGTGGTCTCTCTGGGGTCACAATTCGGACACAACATTTGGGGGCTTGTCCAGGATTCTGGGGACCCCACCAGAGACCCCTAAGTGTCCAGAGGTTTATTGACTCCAACTGGTAAGAGCATTCTCTGTGTTTGTCTGTATTGTCGTCTTTTCACTTTCGTTTCTCTGACGGTCAGCCGAATCGGTATCTGCAGGCTCTCACTGGGGCAGACGTGCCCGGACAGTGATGGGGGGTGGGCGGGCGAGCGGGAGATGTCCGGAATCCCTTGTGGGCTGGAGGCTCTTTAGCTGAAAGTCGTCTGGGGCTACTAATGAAGTGGCCCTCTGGTTTCGGAGGTCCCCACGGGAGGAGGAGAAGGAAGAGGAGCGTTTTCTGCTCCTCCCTCTGCCTGTCTGAAGTCCTCCTTGTTTTCAGGTGGGTGAGTACTGGGCATTCCACCCTGAAATCTCGCTCTTACAGTACATAGATGATATTCTGCTGGCAGCCACCACCCAAAAAGACTGCCTACAAGGGACCAAAGATCTGTTACAAACCCTAGGGGAACTGGGATACCACACCTCAGCTAAGAAGGCACAGATCTGCAAGAAACAGGTAATTTACCTGGGCTACATGCTGAAAGGGGGCCAATGATGGCTATCGGAGGCTAGGAAAGAGACAGAGTTAGAAATACCTGCTTCTAAAACTGTTAAGCAAGTAAGAGAGTTCCTGAGCTCTGCGGGATTCTGCAGGCTATGGATCCCAGGGTTCACTGAGATAGCCCGTGCTCTGTATGAGGCTACCAAGGACAAAGACCTGGCCTGGAACCCTGAGAAACAGCAGGCTCTTGAGAATATCAAAAGAAAACTGGTACAGGCCCCTGCCCTTGGGCTCCCAGATATCAACAAGCCCTTCCTACTATATGTAGATGAAAACAGAGGCATTGCCAAAGGGGTGCTGACCCAAAATATAGGACCCTAGAGGAGACCAGTAGCCTATCTATCAAAAAAACTAGACCCGGTTGTGGCTGGCTGGCCACCATGCCTCCGCATTATTGTGGTGATGGCCTCACTGGTGAAAGATACAAACAAATTAACCCTGGGACACAACCTCGAGGTTTTCACTCCCCACGCTCTTGAGTCAGTTTTAAAGCAGCCACCCAATTGATGGATGAGCAATGCCAGAGTGACCCACTACCAGGCTCTGTTATTAAACCCTGGCAGGGTTACCTTCTCAACACCAACCTCCCTCAACCCAGCCTCCCTGTTGCCAGACCCTGATCTAGAAGCACCGATGCATGATTGTGCTGAAATACTGGCACAAGCATATTGTGTACGGCCAGACTTGCAGGACACTCCACTGATGAAAGCCGAGGTAACTTGGTTCACAGATGGGAGCAGTTTTATAAAAGATGGCCACAGTACGCTGGTGCGGCAGTCACCACCTCCGATTACGTGGTTTGGGCGGAGGCTCTACCCAGTGGAACTTCTGCCCAGAGAGATGTGTTGATAGCGCTGACTCGGGCCCTGGGCTGGGACAAGGAGAAAAGGTCAACATTTGCAGGGACAGCAGGTATGCGTTTGCAACCTTACACATTCATGGGGCTATATACATGGAGAGGGGCCTACTCACTGCTGAGGGAAAGACTACTAAAAATAAGAGATTCTGGAACTGCTCGAGGCCCTTTGGCTCCCAGAAAAACTTGCAATAATACATTGCCCCGGACACCAGATCAGGGAGGATCCAGTATCTAAAGGAAATAACTTGGCTGATAAAGCCACAAAGGAAGCAGCTCTGGCTGATGAAACCCAGACTGTCTTGCCTATGCTGATAGACCCAGGGCCCTGAAGCCTCCCCACCTCACCAGATTATAATAAAGATGAAGAAACCTGAGCAGCTAAGAGGACCAAGGCATACAGAAAAGATGGTTGGTGGAGATTACAAACGGGAAAAGTGCTCCTCCTGAGACTGATGGGGAAACATCTAGTTAAAAAAAAAATCCGGGGCTGGAGAGATGGCTCAGCGGTTAAGAGCACCATCTGCTCTTCCAGAGGACCCGGGTTCGATTCCCAGCACCCACATGGCAGCTAACAACTGTCTGTAGTTCCAGTTCCAGGCAAACACCAAGGCAAATAAGTAAATAAATAATAAATAAAGTCTTTTTAAAAAAAAAAAAAAAAAAAATCCATCAGACCTCCCACCTTAGAACACGCAAACTAAGAGAACTACTTTCCGGATCCTCGCTCTTGATTCGGCATTTGGAACCAATGATCGAGAAGGTTGTGGCAAACTGCCAAGTCTGTCAGCTAGTTAACACTGAGGAAAAGGGAACTCGGATGAGGGGACACACCCAGGATCCTACTGGGAAGTGACTTCACTGAGGTAAAGCCTGGCACATATGGGTACAAATATTTGTTAGTTTTTACAGATACCTTTTCAGGATAGACTGAAGCTCATCCTACCAGACACGAGACCACCTACGTAGTGGCTAAAAAGCTGCTTGAAGAGATTCTTCCCAGGTTTGGCTTCCCACATACGATAGGGTCAGATAATGGTCCCGCATTCGTCTCTCAGGCAAGTCAGGGAATAGCCACTGCACTGGAGTCTGAATGGAAATTACATTGTGCATATAGACCCCAGAGTTCAGGACAGGTCGAGCGAATGAACCGGAGCCTAAAAGAAACCCTAACCAAATTGGCCTTAGAGACTGGATAGCGCCCCTTCCCTATGCTCTTTTTAGAATAAGAAACTCCCCATACCAACTAGGGGTTACATCCTTTGAGATACTCTATGAGATACCTCCCCAACTTGTTCCCAGCTTGCAGACAGACCTAATCTTGCCACAAAAAAAGTAAACCTGTTACAAAGCATAAAGACCTTGTCCAGGGTACATGCAGACTTATGGCCTCGGCTTAGAGCCGTATACTTGTCTGTCTCTCCCTGTGAGCCACACAGCCTCCAGCCTGGTGATTGGGTCCTAGTCCACAGACACCACCAGAAGACTCTGGAGCTACAGTGGAAAGGATTGTTCGTTATCATCCTAGTCACTCCCATGGCAGTAAAAGTAGACGGGATACCCACCTGGATCCACCATTCCCACATGAGGCCGATGCCATCCCCTCCTGAGGACTCGGACGGCGAATGGAGGGCTGCGTGTGACCTGATCAATCTGTTAAAGCTGAAACTCCTCCACCAGGAGTGACTGTGATTCCCCTAACCTTCTCCTTGCTCCTCTGCTCTGACGTCCTGGGATAAGACCCTAATCCCCATGCACCGCAGCGACTGACTTGGCAGGTGTTATCGGCCACAGCGGATGTGGTCTGGTCAGTCAGCAAAGAGGCCCCTTGTGGACTTGGTGGCCTGAGCTAAAGCCTGACCTGTGCCAGCTCGAGGCTGGTCTTACCTCAGGGGATATTCCCGACGCAGACCTCAGGGAACGAGAACCCAGATGCTCCACTTCGGCTACTAACTTTAGGGGCAAGTGTGACTGCCCCTCGGTGGGAATGGACAATTACCCCCTTGGATGCAGCCACCCAGGACTCAGAGGTAACCTGAGAACGTATCCCATTTAGCTTGCCCCAGACACGGAAGGTCTAGGGCCACGGTTGCTCGATGTGGAGGGGCAGAATCTTTTTTCTGCAAACAGTGGGGCTGTGAAACTACGGGGGACACCTGTCGGCAGCCAACATCTTCTCGGGATACAATCCGTATAAAGAGAGGACACTCTGGGGCACGAGACATTTCAGACGACGAGTGTGTTCCTGCCCCCGGGCGAAGAGCTGACTGGTCTGCGACTGGGTGAGGGGGCAAGGACCTTGCCTAAGCTTCATCTGTAACCCCCTAAGTGTTGTTTTCACCAGCAAAGGCCAAGAGGCACGGGATTGGTTACAGGGAAGGCAGTGGGAGATCAGATCGTATAACAGTAGACCAGATAGTGGACTGTTAATGACCATCTGATTGAAAGTTGAGCCCCCTATACCCACCCTGATAGGACTCAACTCTATTTTGAACCCCTTCGCCCTGCCCCGTCCGGTCCCGCAGAGTCACTCTTATCCCTAGGCCAGCCGCGAACAGCACTAGCCCCACCAGCGTGGTCCTTTCCACTACTGCTGTGCCGGGGCAGCCCACTGAGGATAGGTTGCTCGCCTTGGTCCAAGGTGCTTTCAAGGTCTTAAATGCTTCCAACCTGGATGTCAATGAAAATTGTATGCTCTGTTATGTGTCCCCTCCCTACTACGAGGCCCTGGGGTACCCTGCCAACTTGTTGACACCTAGTGAATCCCATGATCAGTGTAGGTGGGGTCAACCTAGCTGAGCCAATCTAACCCTCTCCTCGGTCTCAGGACAGGGAGCCTGTAAAGGACGGGTACCCCAGACTCACCAGCACCTGTGCGCCTTGACGCATGACCCTAATGCTACGACTGGATATTTGGTCCCTTCAACTGATGGGTGGTGAATCTGCAACACGTGACTAACTCCATGTGTCTCTCTCTCTCTGTTTTCAACCGTGTGCAAGATTTTTGTATTATGGTGAGGCTTATCCTTATCCCATGCTTCATCTATCACCCCCTAGACTCCTTTTTAGACGAGCTACAGGGTAAACACTGGAGCAAGCGTGAACCTATTAGCATAACTCTGGGGGTACTTCTAGGACTAGGGGTAGCAATCGGAATAGGTACAGGGGCCACTGCCCTAATTCATCAGTCCTATTACTTCACCAATCTACGGGCAGCTATAGATGAAGACATTCAAGCTTTAAAAGAATCAATCTCCAAGCTCCAAGAGCCATTAACCTCCCTAGCAGAGGTAGTCATGCAGAATAGAAGAGGATTAGATCTAATCTTTTTAAAGGAAAAGAGACTTTGTACCGCCTTAGGTGAAGAATGCTGTTTTTACATAGACCATTCTGGGGTGATTAAAGATTCTATGGCTAAAGTACGGGAGCGATTAGCCCATAGACAAAGGAAAAGAGACAGCCACCAAGGCTGGTTCGAGTCCTGGTTCAACCAATCGCCTTGGTTCACCACGCTGGTTTCAACCTTGGTAGGCCCACTAGTGATTCTAGTGCTGCTACTGACCTTTGGGCCTTGCATTAATAACAAACCGCTCGAATATGTAAAAAAAACAGCTGGGAACTATTCAACTGATGGTCCAGAGGGGATATATAACCTTAAACCCGCTCCAGGATCCTTATGATAACTTTGACCTAAGTCAGGACGAGCCGAGACTCATGATTAAGCCTTCCCAGGAACTAGAAGAGGGGGAAATGAAGGACCAATATTAAGCCTAAAAACAAAAAGCCACCAGAAAATCCAGGGTCTGGCCTAAACACATATCTTAATGGAACATCAGGCCCTGACCACAGAATGCTCCAGGAAACAACCCCTCCCTGCCCCCCAGTCACAACTCATGACTACATGGTCTTGGGTAATGACTAACAGCACATTCCTAGGTGAGTGTCAGCCAATTAAAGGGAGTCACAACCCAGGCTCTGCAACTCAAGACTAAGTTTGGAAAGTCCCTCAGTGCTAGCGCCAACTCCTGCAAACCCCGAGTATGGTTTTTCCTTTTAAAAGAAGTCCGCCACTGCTCAGAACTAACCTTCCTGTGTCACTCCACTGCGACAGGACATTTGGTGCGGTTCCGAGCTAGCTCGTACTCCACAATAAACCTTGCTGTTGCATTCCACTCTACTGGAGTCTCTGGTGGTCTCTCTGGGGTTGCAATTCGGCCACAACACTCACAGGCACAACAGTTTCAGGGACTCAAAAGTACAAAGTCAGGGTGTCTGGAGGGCCATATGGTAGCAACTGATTAGCTTACAGACTGTCCCAACACAGGAGATAGCCTATTAAAAAAAGGGGGGGGGATGGACAAACTGCAAACTAAGATAACAGAGGAATTCTGGAATGTCCCTAAAACTGAGCCAATCAGAACTGTACCTGTACTGAGACCCTTAACTAATGTAACCTATGGTTTTTGCCTTTTAAAACTGAGTTTGCAAAGGGGCGGGTACCTCCTCTGGTCTCCGCTGTGTAGGGGTGCTTGCCTGCTGCTACTTGTACTGCTTCCAATAACCCTTGCTTTTGCATTTCGGAGAGTTTGCGTCTTTGGTAGTCTCTTCCAGCGTCCAGCGACCAGTGGATAATAAGACACAAGCTTGGTGATCTTGCGCCTGCTATTTGTGGAGACAAAAACTAGGAATCGACCAAGCTGGCCAAGCTGGCCAGACTGCCCCTGCCCCCTTGTGTTAGGACTGGTCTGTGCTTACGCTCTTGGGACAACCCAAATGGGAAGGGCGCAGACTTGGAAAGTTAGGGGCGCAGGCGCACAGGCAAAAAGAAGCTAGGCGGGCTGCGGACGTTGTCAGCACGCAGGCGCAGCAGATCCTTTGCAGAGCGCGCGTCCCTGTGCAGCCGCAGTGCGCAGGCGCTGGAGCCTCCCCACTTAGGGCAGGCGTGCCAAGGCTGCGCACAGGTGAGGTCCTCCGATAGGAGCCCAAAAGGCAGCCAGTGGGTTTCCGGTTCCGGGAGTAATCAGGGGCGGCAAAGGCGACAACTAGTGCCTTGGAGGAGGTTGTGGTGGAGGAGGAAGAAGAAGAGTGGACCAGGCGGGACGCGCGCGGGCGGGATCCTCCCCATGGGTCCGCGGGCCTAGAGCGGTGAAAGCTGCGGGCCTCGTGTCCAGCTGGTGAGACAGCTGTGGGAGTGGATGTGGAGAGAGCTCAGGAGGAGGCTGGGAGGAGTTGAGGCTAGCTGGGAAACACGCAGGGCCCAGCGTCCAGGAAGAAGAATGGCGTCTTCCGTATACCTCTTTCAGGACTGGAGAAACTGGACAGAAGATGGGAAGGGAAGGAATGTGCTTCAGGGCGATGACAGCAATGTCATCTCTGGGACTGGGATGGAGAGGAACGAAGAGATCGGTAGGGTCAGAGAGGCGTCAGACCTCTGTGTTAACAGGATAGAATTGGGGACCTAAAGCTGATAGTGAGAGGCGAGATGGGGGTCTGAGACAGGTGACAGGAGAATTAGCGGGGTTACAATTATGAGGGACTGGAGACTCGGGGAAGACGAAAAGAAATAGAATGTCAGAAGACTGACACATATGTTATCGTCCTGGAACACAAACAGAAATTGAGAGGCAGGTCACTATGTGAAGGAACAAGGAAGTTTCACAGGATGATAAAGAGAAACAGAGACTGATAATGTTAGGAGGGAAGAGGAGCTAACACTGGCTGCAGGGGTAAGGGATGAGACTGAAGAGGAATTGTGGGTCAGAATAATAAGGGAAAATAAGTTTTGGGGAGAGCTGTTGGGCTTAAGAAGGAGAGGCAGAGAGGCTTCCAGACTGAGGAGTGGAAAGAATGAGAGGAATAGTCGATGTATAGAGGAGTTGGGGGCACTCATGCATATAAACGCAGCTAGCACTGAAAGACACTGGAAACCAGGTCAAGGAAAGTTTAAATGATGTTAAACTGAACTAGAGGCTGAGGACAAGAGAAATAGAGACCCGGAGGAAAGGGTCTTCACAGACTGAATGAGTAGTATGCATGTTTGGTGGTGATAAAGAGGAGGGTGGGTCCATTAAGTCAAAGACAGAGTATTTTCTGCACCAAGAAAATACATGTGCAGGTCTGGAGCATCATTAAAGGAATCATGTAACTTTTGTGGCCTGTAAACAGTTTTCCACTTTCTAGAGCCTCAGTTTCTTCCATACTCTACTTCCAATCCTGCAGATTTCTGTTCTTTCTCAAAGCATCTATGGCTGAAGACTGGCGGGACTGCCCGGCCTTGGGCCCTGGCTGGAAGCGACGTGAGTCCTTTCGCAAGTCAGGGGCCTCTTGTGGACGCTCAGACATCTACTATCAGAGGTAATGGGTGGGTTGTGGGCAGTGTACAGTGGAATCAAATCTGGTTAGTAATTAAGCAGGTGTGTTTAAATCTGTGGATGGATTGAAATTGTGCATGTAGTCAGTCCTTATTAAAAGTTTTGTGTTTTTATAATCACCTATTCTTAATAAAGTTTATTTGACCAAAGTCGATATTCACAGTGCACTTGTGGTTCTTCATAGATACCTGCGAGGCAGCTGAAGTTGTGAATTGTCTAGTGCTTGCATTCCGAATAAATCAAACACCTCTTTGTTTCCTTTTCTACTGCAGACCAAGCATCCTTTCCATTGCCTATTTAGTGCTATATTTTTGGCTGTCAATTTTGTTTAAAATGACTCCAAGTAAAATGCTGAAGTGTTTTCTAGTGTTGTGAGTGCAAGAAGAAGGTCATGTGCTTTTCTTCTTGTCAGATAAGTTTCTTCCAGGAGTTGCATGTACCATCGACTGAGTTACAATGTTAAGAATCAGAAATGGTACATCCAGAAAGAGAAGAGGAAAATTACCCAGTGTGAGGCCACTCTGGGAAAAACAAAAATTCACATCTGTAGTTGTTCATGAAGCTTCAGAGAACTTGGGAAAGCTGCGAAATTTGTAGATTTATGAACTGATGGCCAGTAAAACATAGTGAACAGTATTGCTATGGAGAAAGCCAAAGACATATTAGCCAGCATTAGGAAAATATAAACCATTTTAGCTGCTTCTGGCTGGCTTTCATGTTTCAGAAGGTGATATGGTATAAAAACATTAAACTTGTGATACAGGTTCTGTATATGAGGTGTCTTCAGAAAAACAAAACCAAAATACTGGCAGACAAACCTAGACAGAGCATCCTCTGAAGCCAGTGGCCCATAATCATTAACCAATCATGGAATCATTTTAAGAAACAAATGTTACAGTGTCTTAAAGTGTCATAAAACAAGACTATGCATTGATCAGCTGCTAAAAATGTGACAGGTAGAACCTACCCATGTATTTTCTGTAAGAGTGTTCTTGCTTCATTAATTCAGGGTTTATAGCAACTTCATAATACATAGTTACTACATATAATGAGAACTGACTGTAAATACATCAACATTAAAGTTTATACGCATGTGTTTGAATGTATTCATGATATAGCTATTAACATTTCTACACCCTTCCTGTTTATCTAAGTTGCCATTTCTTTAGAAGAATGTAATAAAGTTTCAGATATTTTTCCTTGTTTATAACTTTTTTCACATTTAAAATTGTATAAAAATTTCAAAACTTACTGTAATTGTCAAAAGATATGTGTCAAAATAGTAAATCAGTTTGTTACTTTTGTGGATGCTGGTAGGAAATGTGATACTCCTGGGCCAGAGAAAGTTTCTACAGTAATATGAGAACCCAAATGATCTGTTTTTCACATTTCCCAGTGTCCCAGTTCCCACTGGATGACATGAAGAGGACTAAGTAGTATATGTGTTGTGCTGCACTGTATATAGGAAAGGTGGTAGTGTATGTCTGCACTGTATATAGGAAAGGTGGTAGTGTATGTCTGCACTGTATATAGGAAAGGTGGTAGTGTATATACTGCACTGTATATAGGAAAGGTGGTAGTGTATGTCTGCACTGTATATAGGAAAGGTGGTAGTGTATATACTGCACTGTATATAGGAAAGGTGGTAGTGTATGTCTGCACTGTATATAGGAAAGGTGGTAGTGTATGTCTGCACTGTATATAGGAAAGGCGGTAGTGTATGTCTGCACTGTATATATGAAAGGCAGCCTATCTATTTGAGCTTTGGTAATCAAGTATTAGTATAATACATGTGCTGCCCTTTCCCCTGGAAGAGGACCCTTCCTAAAGTTTCTTGTTTTTACAAACAATGAGAAGGTAGATATTGTTTCAAGAGATAATGAATGCCTCTCACAAGTGAAGAGACCTGGTGTCATTCTTCAACACTAACTACTTACTTTGTACTGAATATAGTTTCATTTTCATGTTTAAAAAACTTTTTTCACAAGCTTTTGTGACCATTCATTTGGTATGTAGTGTATGACATATTTAAGTCCTGGGTACTTGCCTAGTGTTCATAGAGCCTTACGCCTGATTTCCATCACTACGTAAATTAAGCACAGTGGTTCATCTCTGAAATCCTGGCATTGGAGTGGAAGAGGCAGGAGGATCAGAAGTTCTAGGTCATTTTTCTTCACATAAGAGTTTTAAAGCCCTCTGGGTTAAAATGATATCCCCATCTCAAAGCAAAAATTAATAAATATGTATTTTACATGTTACTTAAAATGTATTTTGTGTTTTTTTTTACTCGTATTTTTAACATAAATAGTGTTACACGTTGTAAGTATGTTTATGTGTCTTTATTTTTATTTATTTTGAGACAGGGTCTCTCCCCACAGAACCCTGGCTATACTGGGACTCATCGTATAGAGCAGGCAGGCCTTAAACTCACAGAGTTCCATCCACCTGCCTCTGCCTCCCAAGTGCTGGGATTAAAGACGTGTGCCATTGTGCCCTGTCCTTTATGTTTATATACAGTTAACAATAGTAATACAATCTGAGAACTATACAGTGAGTGAAGTTACATCAAGTCAGATGATATAATGCACTATACTATCCACCTAAGCTAAATATTCATATGGTCTTACATTGCTTACAGGTGGTACTGATACATTCTGAGAAACATGTTATTTAATGACTTTCCATGTGAAAACCATAGATTATAAAACCAAGACATGTGGTATCATTAGACAACATAATGTTATAGGACTGTCATGTGTATGCCATTGTTTATTGTTGAGACCATCATTGAATACCACATAAGTATAGAAGCTATGCAGTGCACTCCTATGCCAAACAAAAATCACAAGATTCAGTCTAGTGCAAAAAAGATTATGCGGTCAAGATTATTAGCTTACTCCTAGTCTCACATCGCAGTCTCACAGTGCATTAATTTTTTTTGTAAGTAGGACTCTAAAAGACAAAAATCACACTAAGTTTAGAAACCAGTAATTATTGTTATTATTAATCAAGTGTGTACTGTACATCACCGTGCCACAGGCATTACACTATGCTTGCTTGACACCACTACAGATGCCTGAATAATGTATTGTGTTATGACATTAAAATTATTACAGTATTACCAGATAATAGAATTTTCCCCTGTATTATAATTTTATGGGATTACCATCCAGACTGCATCCTGCATCTTACCAGATCTTTGAGGATGTTGTGTGGGTGGCATGACATCAGCTCCATCTTGGTGACAGCTTATTCTGGTTCATTCTCAGTCCCACAGGAGACAAGATTCGAAGCAAAGTTGAGCTGACTCGATACCTAGGCCCCGCATGTGATCTTACGCTCTTCGACTTCAGACAAGGCATCTTGTGCTATCCAGTTCCCAAGGTACTTCACAGTGTCTGTGTCCATGCAAAGGGCAACTGTGTCACAAGACACCTATGTACTAACCCACGGTCTTCCTGTATTCATCTCCAGACTCATCCTATAGCTGTCTCCAGCAAGAAGAAAAAAAAACCTTCTAAACTAGTCAAGGCTAAGAAGCGTCTGGTTGGGTCACAGAAGATCGAATACAAGAGGGAGACTCCCCGGGCTGAGAAGAAGACTGATACAGGCCCAGGCCCAGGCACTGGCACCGGCATTGGCACAGGTCCAGGCACCGACACAGGTCCAGGCACAGGTCCAGCTTCATTATCTGCACCTGGGTGAGTGTTGCCTTAAGGTGAGCCAGGTGGGTGAGGCTAGGAATTGGGGATATTTATATCTCTCCTCTTCATCTTAGGTTCTGTGAAAATTGTGGGATACACTTCCCATGGGATGGTATCAGAAGGCAGAGGCTGAAGGCATTATGCAAAGACTGCCGAGGTAAGTTAAGTCCCTAGGGATTAGGAGACAGAGCACATGTCAGACCCAGGGCCAGGCTAAGCTGGAGGTTGTATTGTATTGTATATGTCAGAGTAGAGCTTTGGGCATATATGGAATCAGCCTGTGTCCCCATTCTTTTGGCATAGGTAGAATAGTGGAAGTCAGGGTTAAGGTCATGGCTGAAGCCACGTGTCTGTGTCTGTGTGTGTTGTTTCATCTCCATTTCTCTCCATTCTTCTTCTTCCACCAGCACAGAGAATTGCCTTCAACCGAGAACAGAGAATGTTTAGGGTAAGAACAATATGTCTCCTCACAGTCTACAAGGAAGCAGGATGTGATAGACTGATGGAGGGTTTAGGATTGATGATAGGTCTACTGGGCATGATAGGTTGTTTTTTTGTTTTTGTTGTTGTTGTTTTCAATAGAGACCTGGCTGTTTGTTTGTAGATACAATAATGGGAATTGATGGAGAGATGAGTTTAACGGAGCACTAGTGGAAGGCATAGTAGTGACCTTGGTGTTGGCAATCTAATCAGTAGTTGATTAGCTATAGTAAGGAGGCTAACGGGAAACTAATAGGTATGCCTAACATTTGGAAGGGCAGTGGCCCTGGAGCCTGTTATCTAGGTTTCTAATTTTACTCCATCCATTTCTGACAGAGAGTTGGCTGTGGAGAGTGTACAGCTTGCCTAGTAAAAGAAGACTGTGGGGCTTGTTCCATCTGCTGCCTGCAGCTGCCCCATGATGTGGCCTCAGGGCTTTACTGCAAGTGTGAGCGGAGACGCTGCCTCCGGATTGTGGAGAAGGTGAGTCAGTCAGATGAGGTGGGCCAAGGCTGTCCTCAGTCCCTGGCCTTCAAGGCTCTGACCCCATACGTCACAACTCCGGCCCCTCCCCACAGAGCCGAGGGTGTGGAGTGTGTCGGGGTTGTCAGACCCAAGAGGACTGTGGCCATTGCCGAGTCTGCCTTCGTTCTGCCCGCCCTGGTCTCAAGCGCCAGTGGAGGTGTGTGCAGCGGCGCTGCTTTTGGGTGAGTCAGGCTGGAGAAACCAGTGCTGCTGGAGCTGAGGCTGGGCTGGAGCTCATTCTGCTATTGAAGTTACCACCGCTGCTGCTGAAGCTGTGGTCTCCTCCCAATCTGGCTTGGCCTGCCTCATGTCTTATTTTCTCTTCTGTCCTCTGCTCATCTCTTTGGTTCTGTCCATCTGCTTTTCTCTGCCAGCACTTAGCTCACCGCTTCCGTGGCCATCTGCAAAGATGTCACCGGTGCCCTCCCCAGGTTGTGGTTTCTCCTACTGTGAATGCCTGACTGCACACTCTACCCGACTAATCAGAGCATGATGCTTTTTGCAGTCTCTGGGGTCCCACCTACCCGGCACCACCGAACCTTAACTGTCTTTTGGCTTCTAGAGTAAGAAGAGTAGTAAGAAGGGTTCAAAGGTGGCTACCCAACGTCAGCCACTGCCTCCACGCCCTACATCACAGCACCCAGAGCCCACACAGCTGGTAAGGCCCCGTTGGGCAGGGGGATGGCACAGCCCTAATCTTACTCGGGACCTTCCCTGACCCCAGAACATTTGCCTCTGCAGCACATCAGCGACCTAGCGCCCACATCACCTGCTGAGTTCATCTATTACTGTGTAGACGAGGACGAGCTAGTGAGTGGCCCTACCTCACCTGGATAAACCTAGACGTTCCTGATGTTTCTTTAACCCCAAGGAAGCAAATGCTGTAATGGGACTAGTAGGGAGTAATAATGAGTACAGGATGGGATGAACAGTTAATTACTGGGGAAAGAAGGGGTGACTGTCAGATGAACTGACATCAATGGCTGGTGCAGGACAAGCAGGCTGAATAGCAGCACTCACAGGGGTAGGTAAGCACGTTCGTGTAGAGTGAGTCAACACAGCTGGCAATGATGGGACTGTCAGCAAAGTCCTGCCTAACGTAAGGGCCAAAGACGTTGTCTCGATTGCAGGTGCTCTAATGATAATTAATGGTGCAGCCTCAGTCCTAATGGTCTCGGAGGCCGGCTGGCGCAGTGATTGTGGCGTATTTTGAAGTCCCAGATGCTGGGGAGAGTTAGCAGGCTGAGCCTCGTGTGTAGCTAGCTCCTCCATGGAGCTGGAGGAACAGCAGTACTTACTGCAGTGAGCGCTGAGGACAGCCTCTCCTAGTCTCAGTGACAGTAGCACCGTTCCCCTCCACCCCAGCAGCCCTACACGAACCAGCGGCAGAACCGCAAGTGCGGGGCCTGTGCAGCCTGCCTACGGCGGATGGACTGCGGCCACTGCGACTTCTGCTGTGACAAGCCCAAATTCGGGGGCAGCAACCAGAAGCGCCAGAAGTGCCGTTGGCGCCAGTGCCTGCAATTTGCCATGGTGGGTGGGGCAGGAAGGGTTAGGTGGATGGGCTAGGTTGGGCCTGCCCATTTCCCTCTTCGGGAGTGGTGGGCAGGCCTGGTAGATGGGTGGGTGGTGTAGTTGACTCTAGTTGAGGATTAGCAGACACTGTGCTGGGGTAAATGAGTCCAGCTGTACTGCCATTGCGAACAGGAGACTAATCAGCAGGCCCAGTGAAGAGAGCTCATGGAAGCATCAGGTTCTGTGTTGAGTCTGATGGGAACCTAGCAGGCACACTGAGTAGGGCAGGGTGGGCATGGTCAGATGGTACTAGGTTGACCATAGCACCCAATTTTCTTCTCAGAAGCGGCTGCTGCCCAGTACTGGGTTAGGGTCTGAGGAGGGAGCAGGATTGCCCCCACGTCACACTTGTCGAAAGAGGCCTGCTTCTGCCCGACAGCTCCATCTGAGCTCTGCCTCAAAGGCCCCTTTGGCTGTGCTCGCAACCCCACTGGGCCCTGCCCAGCCTTCAGCAAAGCAGCAAGCAGATAGAGACTTGGTGCAGTCCCCATCTGACATAGACACAGACTTTGTGTTTTCACAAGAGGGTACCAGCGGTCCTCTGCAGGTGCCCGGCCCTGCCGCTGCAGCTTCCTCACAAGTTCCGTTACAGGTAAGGATCTCCTCTCACTCTTCCAAGCTTCACCCCGCCTTGTGCTAGAAGCCGAGACCAAGTCTGCTGCCATCCCCCCTTGTGCAGGAGGCCCAGTGCTCTGCCCAGAGTTCGGTTGTGGCCTTGCCTCAGGTGAAGCAAGAGAAGACGGATGCCCCAGAGGAGTGGACAGCAGGCACAACTTTCCTGACTTTCTCCACCTTACAGCCTGGCTGCCCTAGCAAGGTTAGGGAGGTAATGGGTGTCCTATGCGTGCCATGCAGGTGGTCTGGAACCATGATGGTTGCACTGAGTAGTGATGGTGTGCTGATAATGACCATTCTGTTGAATTGTGTAGCATGTCTAGCAGGTGCCTTACTCTCCATGGGCAACTAAGTTTGCCGGCTGTACTGCCCAGCTCACAGGAGACTGAAGATCACTGGGGAATACGACAGGTTCATAGACAGAGCGATGGTATTTCTTAGTGATAAAAGCGAGGTCTGTCCGCACAATAGTTTGGCTGGTAAAAAGCTTGCCTCAGGCTAGCCCTGTCCTAACTGCTGCCCTTCTTCATTTTACTAGGCAGTAGACCCAGACCTTCCACCAGTGAAACAAGAGGCCCCTGGCCCTGCGGAGGATAGAGAAGAAAACAGAGAAGATTATGTCTCTGAATCAGCCCCAGAGGAGGAGGCAGGAGGGTTTGGCACACCAGTGGTCAGTACTAGGGGATGTTCCCACCCTACCCCAATCTTGCCTTGTCTTCTTCTGTCATGCTAACCCATGATGTTAATTCTTCCCTAGATCACAGAGATTTTCAGCCTGGGTGGAACCCGTCTCCGGGATGCAGCAGCCTGGTTGCCAAGGTGTGTCCCATATAGTTAGGTGTGGGGATGGGGTTGGTGCCTCCAGATGTGGACCCTGAGTTTTAAATCTAAGGTCAACAATTTGATTGGGTGCAGAGGGTCATAAAGGCCTGCAACCCTTACAGTGCACAACCAGCAAGGTTGTGTGTGTGTGTGTGTGTGTGTGTGTGTGTGTGCTTGCGTGCAATACTGTAGAGATTGCTCCTGAGACCCAACCTGTTGGTATTCCAGGGCTCTCTTCTTTGGGGAAGGAACAGAAGGACTGATGCTCCATGATGAGATTTGAAAGGAAACAGATAAAGTGAGGCTGGTCCCCACACCCTTAAGAAAATCCTCTTAAGGGTCAGACTTGACATATACATTCTTACTCAGAAGATCACCATTTGTGCTCTTGAAGGCCTATGAAGTCTCCAAGAGCCCATTTTTGGGTGAGCTGTCCCGATGATGGGAAGAACGTGTATCACACAGATGACACTGGACTTGACCAAGCAGTGGAGTTGGTTAGAGGCATTGGGCTTTAAGTGGCTCCTTGAGCTGAGGCTGTGTGTATCCCCCACTTCCTAGAGTAGCTACTGTGGGTAGACATGGGCTGTGTATTCCAAACCTTTCCTGTTGAGTTTACTATTTCGGATACTGTGTATAACTGTCCCCATATGTCTAGTAAGAGGCATAAGGAGGAAGAGATGCCATTGCGGCTGTGGGAGGGGAACCACCCCCAAGGTTAAAGACTATTGGGTCAAGCACTTGGATTCTTTTGTTCCCACACACCAATTAACTAATAGAAAACCTGCTAGTGTAGATAGCAGGCGGAGATGACTGAGTGTACAACAGTTGGGGACTTTCACTGGTAATGATACTGCAGGATCCTTAGCTTCTGGAAGCCTGTGATTTTCTGGAAGATGAAATTATTCCCTTTTAACAGAGAAGTGTTGTACTGTTTGCCTTGCTAGTCTATAGAAGGAAGAAAAGTAATTGTAGGTAAATAAGTGGAAATGGATACAGATGCAGAATAGTAGGAAATGATTTTGTGATTATCTGTTTCATACCTAGCAAACTTCATTCAACAGACAGGCCTGCTCCCTCTTCTCTAGGTCCAAGGACCTTTAAAAACCTGAAGCTAAAATGCAGTAGACTGGAGGCTTCTGCTGACTGTAGGACTGAAGGTGATATTTGCAGACCAGCTTTATGAGAAACAAGCCTGATCTCCCGGGGCTGAGCCCTGGTCTGGTTGCAGAGCTTGTTTGTGAATCCACCCTAGGAGAAAAACCGGCAAGCACAACCGAGCAACAGGCCTGCCCAGTCCTTGAAGCTTAGAGGAAGCGAGCTGGAGAGGAAGAGAAGGACTGCTCCTCCCTCTGGGGGTCTCAGTGCGATGAGAAGTTGGATGTAGGGTAGGGAGGGATATAACTGAAGCCAAACAGACAACGA
The DNA here is from genome assembly GCA_004025045.1 of Sigmodon hispidus. Lineage (NCBI taxonomy): Eukaryota > Metazoa > Chordata > Mammalia > Rodentia > Cricetidae > Sigmodon > Sigmodon hispidus. The sequence goes on from PVIH01012574.1 coordinate 47,952, forward strand.
AAACCAGCCGTCTTGATGATGTTGGTGGCTTCTGGATGAGAGCTGGCAGTGTCTGAACATTTTCTCAGGGAAACAGCAGTTGAAATGCTACAGAATAAAGGAAGAAAGGGCATTGTTTTGTGAGCTCCTCCTGTGGGGCCAGCTACTCACTGCACCCTCATACTAGTCCTTAGGAAGACAGTGAGTGATGTGCACTTTTGCAGGTGGGTAAACAGCCTCAGAAGAGATGAACATTCCCAGCATCAAACAGCAAGTGTTGGTAGAGTCTAGAAATATACCAGGATATAAAAGCTTTGTTTTTTAATACACTAAACCGTTAACTGCAATCTTTTGTGCAATAATGTGTAGTACAATAACAGTTTTAGTGACTTTAGAAATGGCAGTGGGTCACAATGAACACTGTAAGATATCCTTTACACTTTTGCCTCCATTGTTGGTTTAGGGAATTCCCAGGCTATAAGTGGATGGGGTCACCTCGTCAGAGCATTGCTTCATCTAGAATCTAGATTCCCTGAAGGCCCTGGATGCTGCATAGGATCCCTCCACCCTGGAAGTGTGTCCTTCCCCACTGCTGGCTGACAATTTGCTTGATCCTAGATGGTCTCACTTTGGCCAGAGTAGTGCTTGGAACTCAGGCTGTCAGCCCGGCTCATCTTCTCCTGGCAGCACCTTCTCTCTGGTGACCTTTGTGCTTGTTTCCTTCCCTCAGCCCAAATGTTTGAAAGAATTTATGCACTGAGGCCTGCCTAAGGGCTGGTCTTGGCTCTGAGCCTTACCTCACTTTCCATCCTTAAAATGCCCAAAAGATATGTAATTGGTTACGTAGGCAGCTTTGTGGGGCCAGGACTGAGTGCCTCCTCATGCTGCATGTCCTGTGTGTCCCCCTTGCTTTAGCCTTGTTCCAGCCCTGCTGCTTTAGGTAGTTCAGGTGGGGATTACTTATTTCTTACTTCCAACCCAAAAGTCACAGCTCTGCCACCTTCTACTCTTCCTTTGCCGAGTTCTGTCCTCGAATCACATTGCTTTTTAACTCTCAAGAGTTTTCCGCCTATGGCTGGCAGTTGACTGCTGTGTGTATTAACTGGGGTACAATCAAAAGATCAGAACCACAACAACAAAGAATAGTGTATGTATTTTAAGGGAGTTTTGGGAGACATTTTGTATTATGCAATTTGGGGAGATAGTAGTCTCTAAGGCTGTCATTTGTATGTAATGCTGGAACTCACAGTATTCAGAACAGGCAGTCAGGAAGGGAGGGTGCAGGGAGGCATGGGAACCCATCAACAAGAGTTGGAAATGAAGAAGATGACCTGGAACCCATGTCAGTGTCTCACCGTCTCCAGCTTCGAGAAGCTTCTGTCCTGCAGAAGAAGCTAGTTTCCATCCTCGGAGTGAAAGAGCATCTGGCCTAGGACTAGAGAAGCTGAAGGACGATCCCAGGGAGGCTGTAGCAGCTGAAGGCCTCGCTGTACCACTTGCTGTGTGCAGACATCAAGGTGAGACAGCGGATGCACGACTGCTCATATGAACTGCAGCATAGCGTAGCTGCTGTCCCTGCACCAACCTCCCAGCAGACTGTTGCTGCTTCACTTCTGCAGACTGTGTTTGTGGATCTCCTTAATCAGAAGTCTACGAGGAAGGATTCTGGGAAGTCTAGTCTAGTCAAGGTGATGTGTGAGAAAGCCATGCTGCCATGATTCAGCTCCCAAAGTTCTCACCCACTCACCTGAGGGTAACTGACAAAATGACACTGCTGAAAATGCAAAGCTGAAGACCATGGATTTTATGATGGTCGCAGAAGCAAAGACATCCTGTCGGCTCATCCATAACACTCTTGCTGGTCTCAGCTCTGTGCCATCCAAGTATCGAAAACTTGTCCATAGTTATCACTGTACATGATACTGAGATCCAGAAATGCAATTTTATAAAGTACATCTATGTATTACAAGTGATAAAAAGATCTCCAGTTTATTATGGACGTTGATGCTCAAAATATAGAATCTAGTATACTACAGAGAAGCTGGTCTTTGTTTGAGATTTTTGAGATGCTTTAGAAGTTGGAAACAACTTAATCATTTCTGTTTCTAAGCTGTTCTATTTTAAAGTTATTTTAAAACAATTTTCTTGTTCTATTTATTGATTTTTATGTTAGTATTTCTTTAAGGAATGTTTGGTGGTGGTAACAGTGCTATGGAAAGATTGGGACAGTGGGTGGCATAATGAAGTCCTGTTTGTCATTCCCTGGCTTCTGATTGGGTGACTGTAGGCCCAGGCACTGTGCTTCCCACTCGTCCACCATGCAGTCTGCACCAGGCCTAGGCAGGTTGAAAGACCATTGTGTAGATTCCAGAGCTGGTGCCAGCAGTACCTCCTGATGTACTGAGAAGCCAATTCCACTCTTCAGAGGATGGTAAAGCAGTCTGCCTGAGCTGAGTTTCCATACCAGGCTCATCACCTGACTGCTCTGCAGTATGAGCTCAGGATGGTGGTGTGATACCTGTAAGCAGCTGGCTGCTTCCCCAGGCCTCCCCAAACTCACAAACAGGACCTCTGTGGCTACATGAACCTCAAAGGTGTGAGGGCAGGCAACTCCAATCTCCAGGGTCTTTCACAAACCCTGTTCAAGCAGTTTCTCCCCTTCTGTAGAGGGTATGTGTGCTGGGGGTGAAGGGAGACCCACCTAAAGGCCAGCACTTAGAGCCACTCAGATGAAGGAGCTGCCCCCTTGGACATTGTCAGGGAACCCAGACATTATCTTAATTTTTTTTCTTTTTTGTTTCAGGCTACATAAACTGTTAGCAGTAAATGAAAAATGAGTATTTTACTGAACTGCAGTTGAAAGAAGAAATATTGTAGGAGAGAAAAACAATTATTATTCAGAAGAAAGACATTCTTTTGTGGCTGAAAAACTGAACCTGGAATTCAGGAAATGGAATCCAAATCTAGAGATGTACCATATAGAAAATCTGAAGTGGTTCGGTTACAAATAATTAAGCATGCTAATTTGAAGAAAACCAACCATAAAAGGGTATACACATAAGTTGCATTCAGACTATTAGTATCTGTCATCAGTAACTGACCTTGTTACCGCCCCTCCACATCTGTTTTTCTGGTCTTATTCCCCCCACTTAAGAACAGGGTACCAATGTTGTATTCATAATTGGCTCTTCAGTATTATAACTCTATCTTACTATTAATGGGAACTACAGCTCTGTCTTGCCCATGTGCTGAGGACCATCCAGTTCCCTGGACTATGTTGCCAGTTTCGCCTGGGATCCTGATTCTCAAGGACTGAGTAGCTGTGACTCCTCCATTCATATTTGATTGTGTTAAGCCCAGTAAGACTACTTACTGCCCCACCTGCCTGTTTCCTGTGTTCACCCAGAGCTAAGCCCTGTTTTCTGTTCAGTGGGAAGATTCTCGTCACAGATGCTACTTGGCTCTGTATAGCACTTAAGCTCTTTGAGCCTTAATTGACTTCACTGTAAAATAAAGCTAATGATACTTTCAGTTCCTTCAACCCTCCCTGTAAGATCGTTGCCAACTTCAAAGGTTGTTTCTGGAAATACTTTATAAATTTTGGGGGAAAAAAAGCCTACTCAAACATAAGGTTGCCATGTGGTTATTCCCGCCATCAAAATTAACAGCAAGGTAGAAAATTTAACATTTCTACTCCTGGCCCACTAACCTTTCTCCTGCCTTTAGGTCAATAACTAGCAAAATCGACTGGATTGTGTTTTGACTTCAGTTAGGGGGCCCTCACCGTCCCTTATCTTTATGGCGAGCCCTGGAGGAAGAGGAGGAGGCGGGTGGAGGTGTTCTTGCCAGGGGCTGGGTAACAGATGGGCGGGGTGATAACAGCAGAGTGCTCTTACCGGCCAGTGACCAGGGACTACTTCCGCTGGACCCGCCCACCATCACGAGAGAGGTTTGCAGGGAGCGGGGCTCACCATAGCAACTGGCCTCTGCGTCTGGGAAGTAGACGAGGCTGGGCCTTGCGTCTGCTAGTTGTCACCATCCCAAGGACACTTGAAGATGTACAGCCAGCGGTTTGGCACTGTCCCCAGGGAATTTAAGGGTCCCACTCCCAAGGCCGTGATTATAGTAAGTACAGAAAACTTACCTTTTTTTGTTTGTTTGTACTGGAAACTTCGGACATTCTCCATCTGGTGGAGCCCCACCTGCCCGGGTTCCTTCACCTGGGAAGCAGGTTCTTGATGAGGAAGAAAAGGTTGTTGCTTAGCTTAGCTACCTACCATTCCACCCACACCCACCCATCCTTTTCCACTCCAGTTGTCCAGCTACAGTCACCACTTGGAATCATGGTGGTTTTGTTTTTCTGTCGGTATCCTTCAAATGGAAAAGTCTGACCACTTGGGATGAGCTTGGATGTTGGGAGCATTATGAAAATACACTCAGCCAGGAGTTAGATTCTGGATCTGTACTGGCTGATTCAACGGAACAACTTTGGATTGGTGTATGACCCTATGAAAATAGTCTATAGGAAGGGAATTAGGCTTTGAATGCTGTATGTGATAATGGAATGTTGGTGTTGGTGCCCCTACAGACTGAAAATAAGCCAGTTCGTTGTCGCCTAGGATAGGCTGGTAATGGTAGCTCATAAGAAAGGAATTTAGTGGATTTTGCTAAGAATACAGATGCTCCTCGTCTATGCACATGAGTTTCTTTATTCCTGAAAACTGGTTTGTATAGCCAAGAAAAATCTGCCACGTGTAATCACAGTTATGGCTGGAACCACTACTGGGCCTATAGCACTAAATACAAGGAGTAAATTCAGTGGCCCTGGGAGTTTCCTCTTCATTAAAAGCCCCATTCATATGGTGAAGAAACGGCTTCCTCCTCAATAAGATGTTAAAGAGAGATGATAGCTTATGTTTTCTTTGGTGACAACTTGTGGAAGAAAGAGTTGGGCTAATCAAGAATAGAGTTGTATTATGGTCCATAGGGCATGTGCCACATTTCCACCTACAGATCTCCCTCTTTCCTAGGTCCAAGGACTGTAGAACCTGGACTTGAGAAGGGGGTTGTCTGGAAATTTTTGTGGGCTCTAGGGGCTCAAAGTAACTCCACGAGGGACAGAATCAGTGTACTTTGGGGTCACATATCTCAATGCAGCTCTTGGGATCTGGCCATATGCTGATAACTATTATTTATGTTCATAACCAATAAGGAACGGGGGGGGGGGACCCAGACTGCTAAAGCAGAAAGAGGCCATTGAATACTGTGTGCTTACAGAAAAAAAGTAGGAAGCTACGGAAGCCAGAGGTGTTTCTTCTTCTTCGGTGTCTAAATGTGTGATAAGAATGTAGCCATGAGCAGCAACAGAATTGGTGAAGCTTGGACCCTCAGAAACTCCCTAGGGAAAAGTATTTTCAAAAACCCACAGTGTTGTGAGTAGCTGCTATCATATTTCTTTTTCTCATTTGACAAATGAGAAACCCTAGAGTATAGGCCACAATCAAACCCGGTTGGTGTCATTGTCCCTTAAGGTAGGAACCTGAGATGTTACAGTAGCAAGGTTCTTTCTTGGTCTTCATGAGCCCTCTTTGCTCTGTAAGTGTGTGCTCCGAGCATAAGTGTCCATTATTGTAGTTGCTAGTCACACATGACTTTACACTTCTGGAAATGGGTTGAAAATGTTCAGTCACATATTGAAAAGATAATGTTCTGGATATATTGGATAAGTAAAATATTTTCAAAATTCATTTTCTATTTTCACTTAACAAATTCAGTTATAAGAAAAACTTATGTGTCTGTTTTATATTATATTTCTATTGAACAGTGTGGATTTTGGTCAGTGACAAGACTATTCCTTGATTGACATCACCTTTCTCTTTTTTAGATAACTCAAGATCCCTCCTTCTTCATCCAGAACATCAGTTAGGTGTGCTGACACAAGCCTGTAACTATATCATTTAGGGGGTACAGGCAGATGGTCAGAGGGAGAATCTGAGCCAGCCTGAGCTACCTGATTCTGGGTCTCAATGCCTGAAGCCTTACAGGGTTTCCAGGTCTAACTACTGCTCATGCTGTTTCTCATCGACTGTTAGTTCCTGCCCTTAGTCACAGTGTACCCCAGGTCCTGATTCCTGTCCTGACAACTGGTGACAGTTGCTTCTTATCTTGCTTATGTCTTGTTCTCTGCCCACACATGTCTACCAGAAGGCCAAGTTCTTTCTGTGTCTCCTGCCCAGGTTACCCTATTCTGCTTCACTGTCACAGAATCTGCACTCACAAAACACCCGGAATGTAAGAGAATAGCAGTTTAGTTAAATGACTCTAGATCCAAATAATGTTGATGTGGATTTACTTCTCATGATACACTTCCCCCTCTCATCTTGGGTCTGCTTCCCATTTTATTCTGTCAGCTGCATCTAGTTGTCATTTTGTATATGCAAACCTGAAACGTTTCATCAGTTTTTTTTTTTTTTAAAAACTTTATTTATTTATTTGCCTTGGTGTTTGCCTGGAACTGGAACTACAGACAGTTGTTAGCTGCCATGTGGGTGCTGGGAATCGAACCCGGGTCCTCTAGAAGAGCAGACGGTGCTCTTAACCTCTGAGCCATCTCTCCAGCCCCACGTTTCATCAGTTTATCTTTGGATGTTGTGTCTGTTTCCTTTCAATGCTTTACTGCAAACACCAAACCCCAGTGTCTGGTAATCCTGGCACCAGTGTTCTCAATGTATTTCAGCAGAATGAATCTGCCTTGTACCTTCTGGATTTACTACTATGAATGAGCATCCACATACCACACTCACCCGAGGATGACTGGATAAAACCACTGCTGAAAATAGAAGTTCAGTGTAGACGCACAAATTCGGTTTGTATTAAATGAGACTCAGCAGCTAAATATCCGGGGAAGGCTGAAATATCAGAGAGAGGAAACACCACAGTCAAATCTCACCCAGCTGTCTTGCAACTTCCTCAGCCTCGTTCCTGGTTACCTGGTTGCTTCTCCTAGTCGCTTCTGTCTCTGCTGGGTTTCTACAGCCCTTATATACCCTATCCCATCCAGGTTAGGATTAAAGGCATGTAGCCTTGAACTCACAGAAACAGAAGTTCTGTCTCTGGAGTTATGGGATTAAGGGTGTTGGTCACCACTCCTGGCTTTCCCTGTGCTGGGATTAAAGGTGTGTGATTGACTCTCAGCTGTTTATCTTTGTATCCAAGAATCCAGAATTTTCTGAGCTCTCTGCCTAGGATTTGACTGTGTGCTGCCTCTGCTATTTCAGAGTTTATTAAATATCTAACAAATATCCACAGTTCAAAATTATTGATTTCTTGGTGGCACCAAGAGGTACAGACACTGCAATTAAGACCATCCAGAAACACTTATTCACTCATTCATAATGAGAGGCTAATTGTGAGAAGATTAGGCTCAATGCTAGTGATTCAGGAAAGATGAACATACAGTCAAGGAGATGTCATTTAGTGTATACACACACACACACACACACACACATTCAAAATGTGTGTGCATGTCCAACTTTTGAATGACCTTGTGCAAAGAGAATACATTTAAAGAAACTGAAACTATCCCCAAAATGTCCATAGCATAGCCTTGCATTCAGACTTTAAGAATGAACCAAATCAGAATAAATTTCTAGTATCAGCCCTCTCCTCCATTCTTTTCTTTCCTTTCTCCATTCCTGTAGTGCCTGCACTACCTGGGTTGTTGGCAAGTCAGGCATGGGCCTGGAGAATAAAGACACAAGAGACTTGGGTCATTCGTTGCAAGGAGAATGCCGTTTATTGAGACTAGGGGTCAGACTTAAATACCCAGGGCAGAGCACAGTGGAAATTCCCCAGGTGGCTAGAAAATTACTAACTTGGTGAACAACTTAAACTTTGTCTTCTAACCCCCACAGGCAGGAAGCCAGAAACCTACCGGAACTGGGTGTTGAGCACAGAATGTACACCCAGCAAGCACAGGCCTTGCCTCATGGCTCAGAGTGCAGGGAAGGGTCATGCAGGGCCCTACAATTTCTTCCTTTTTGGTCTTTCACCTTCACGATTTGGTGCCTGTAGAGTTAAATAGTAGCTCTCTCTTTTTCATTGAAAGTATTTTGATGCTAATAACTGATAAGAAGCAATGGGTGGATAGTAGGTCACAAGAGCGTGTTTGAGAAAGCACCCAGTTCTTACTAGCCAGGTCTATTCTATTGGAAGCACTTGCAGCATAGCACTCAAATCTCTGGTTGATTAAATAATTTCTACAACCTGGTCTGTTAAATTTTTATCTGTCTATCTGTCTATCAGTCTGTCTCTCTTTCGGTCTGTATTTATCTCTCTGTCGGTCTGTCTATCTGTCTATCAATCTGTCTATCGGTCTTTCTATCTGTCTGTCTATCTATCTATCTAACGGTCTGTCTATCTATCTATCTGTCTGTCTTAGTTCTTAGAGGACTTAGAGGACTTGTCTTAGAGGACTTAGTTCTTAGAGGACTTTCCTTCAGGATGAGACCCCCAATACCCAAGGAGCGAGCCGAGACCACGATTCAGATGCAACAGCAAGAGGTTTATTGGGGGGCGAAGGTACTTCCAGGCGGCAGCAACTCGGGGAGCTAACTGGCACGCCGAGGCTTTGTTCAGGGACTTTTTATTACATAGGGGAGAGCGGGAAGCCGGCTTACAGAAGCAAAGGCGTGGTTATAGGGAAAACAGGGGAGTCATTGGCTCATTTAAACAACAGCTCTTACTGATTGGATGAGGGCCTAGGTGGAAGAAGCGGACACTTGCTGGGAGGGGGACTTCTTGAGCAGCTGGCCTTGATTACAGACCTCTTATGGTATGTGGCCCTGACCACATGCCATTATTTATCTGATTGTTCCTTAGCAACCCTTCCGCTATCTGCCATCTGCCTGCTCCCAGGCTTGTGACTGCTGACTTGGGAATTTCTTTGTCCCTTGGAATTCCCCCCCCCAGGCAGGGTGGGGGAGTCTTTGGCAAGCGTAGGCAAGTCTTAGGCAAGTTTTCTAAAGTTCTCCAAACTCGACTCCGCACGCGGAAGGGGTGTCTCTTGGGAGTACTTACTTACTGAGTGGGAGGTTATGAGGCCGGAGTTTCTCAACATCTCGTTGTGATTACAGACCCTCTGTTATCAAGCCATTCTCCAGTTGTGGTATTAGACCAAAGTTACAGACCTCCGGCAATCTAACTGTTCTCAGGCTGACCTTTGTTTCTTGGAATCTTTCAGCTCTGGGTGGAGGCTATCTAGCGCATTCAGGCACGTTCGTGTTTAGGCTAAGGGAGGAGGGGGTCTCTTTCATATCTGTCTATCAGTCTGTCTGTCTATCAGTCTGTCTCGCTATCGGTCTGTCTGTATTTATCTCTCTGTTGGTCTGTCTATCTGTCTATCAGTCTGTCTATCGGTCTGTCTATCGGTCTGTCTATCTGTCTGTCTATCTATCTATCTAACGGTCTGTCTATGTATCTATCTGTCTGTCTTAGTTCTTTGAAAGTTTCTGGTTTCATGACTACTTTGCTTGTATTTACCCCAACTCTTCCCATATCCACCCCTCCTTCCATACTCACCCAACTTGTCTCCTCTTTCTTTCTCAGCCAAACTTCAAGGCCAATTTATGCTGCCCCAATATTCTCTGACATGTGATCTTCTGCTGAGTGTGGTCAGCTTACCAGGGGATACGCTCTCATCATCCACTGCCTCTGGCTCTTACACTCTTTCTGCCCTCTCTTCCACAGTGATCCCTGAGCCTTGGAAGTGAGTGGGGGACTGGGGGTATTTATGTATGCTTCCTTTTGGGCTTTGGTCAGTTGTGAGTGTCTGCGTTAATCACCTTCTACTGCAAATAGGAAATTCTGGTGAGTGTTGAGGGATGTATTGACCTGGTGGTTATATACAGAAAGGCGTGCAAAAAGCTGTTCAAAATTTAACTTTAATAATTATATCTACTTTTAATCAAAGGATTTTTAAAGAAAAACATATGATCTGTAATATATATATGATTTAACTTGCATTTTTAAATGATGGTGCAAAAATGATAGGCATTCCGTAGGTTTTACTTTGAAATGTGAATTTGAGTCTTTTTGTGGACTAGCAATATACATTAAGGTTATTCCCAAGGTATTGGGCATGACATTGAGATGAAGCCACACAAGGCTCAGGAGAGACAGTGAGGCCAAATAACAGCTACTCTACACTGGTTTTTTTGTGCTTGGTAAGTTATGTGTGTTCAATACAACTTTACTAATGGTATCTCCTGTTTACATTAGTTTTATCAGAATGCATCACAGCAAAAGCCAAAGACTGTACTTGAGGCTGATTTGATGAATACCAAACACAGAGAACCAAACAAGTTAGTCTTTAGATGCTTAAGCTGCTTTTGGTTGTAACGACAAGGTGTTACAACACACACACACACACACACACACACACGCACACGCACACACACACACACACACACACAGAGAGAGAGAGAGAGAGAGAGAGAGAGAGAGAGAGAGAGAGAGAGAGAGAGAGATTTTTTCTATCCACAGATCCACAGTCAGGCTCTTGATTTTTGCTTGTTGTAAGTGACAGCTGTTCTTTTTCTCAGAGGGCCAAGCCTCCCAAGGCTCAAAGGGCTGAACAACATCTGAAAAGAATCCAGCGCAGCTACCACAAGTACCATACTACTTTGGCTTCCATTAAGTCCAATGAGCAGGACCGCCTGAGAGCTGACTGGATCCAGCACAATGACCGCAAGTATGTTGACAGTCTTCTGCAAGCCAGGATCAAGGATGCCATGCAGGGCTTCATCATCAACACGGAGGAGAGACGGAATAAGTAAGGCTCACAAACCTGGTAGGCCAGGCATTGAAGCATGCTCGAAGCACTCACTTCTTAGTTCCTCTGTGTACAGGAGATGAAACCCAAGGCCTCTCCTATGTTAGGCAAGTTCCATATCATTTCATTATGTCCTCATCTCACAGATATTTAGTATTGTGCACAAAAATAATCCAATCAAATAAAGGTCATGGCTGAGTTTTTCATAGTAAAACCAGTAAGTATTGTTTGTCATTATTTTTTTTACTTATGTTAACTACATTTTGATAGAAAAAGACTATACTGTTTTATGGTTTGTTTCTTTAATTAAAATCTGTCTACTCTGCTACATTTTTATCTGTATATTATCAAATAAAATATGACACAGATTAAGGTCTTATGGAGAAACACAGTGCTTTTTAAAAACCATTTCTTGGAGGGAGGGAGGGAGGGAGGGAGGGAGTGTCCTTGTGCATGTGGGGGTCAGGAGACAACATTTAGAAGTTGGTTCTCTGTTTCTATCGAGAACAGTGTCGAACTCAGGTTATCAAACTGTTCTTTTTCTATTCTTTTAATAGGAAAATAAAAGTGGCTTCTGAGGATAAAACTCATGCTTGTCAGACAAGCACTTTACTGAGTTATTTCCTTAACCTTATAGTGATCTTTTATTTCTTAAAAAAAAATTAGATACTAATTCAGATGAGCAAAAGCCAGTTGGCATAATAATTTTAATGAATAAGTTACTTAGTTATTTTTTGTTTGTTTTAGGCTACGTGAACTTTTATCATCAGAAGAAAATGAGTATTTTACTGAACTGCAATCAAAAGGAGAAACCGTTGAAGAGAAAAAACAGAGAATGAGAGAGAGGACCAAGATATTAAGAGAAAAGAAGGAAAAAGAGAGGCAGGATTTTGTAGCTGAAAAATTAGACCAGCAATTCAGGTAATAACTTGGAGGAGTATGCTCTTAAACAGGTAATTACAAGGCAGCTGCCTTTAGTCAAGGGAAGGACGCAGATACAGTTCTGGGCAGGAAACACGCTTAATGGGAGAAAGAGCCTCAAGACCCTGATGATGTTGAGGTGAGAGAGAGAGAACATTAGACAGAAAATGGAACAGAAATGTGGGAATACACAATGAGAGCCTTAAAGGGTGTGTGTGGGAGGAGGGAGGGGAGAGAGAATAGAGGGGGAGATCCCCCTCCCATTGGAACCCCTGGGATTGGTGGGGGTTGGATGCAGAGGAGCCTCTCCAGAAAAAGCCCCCCCCCTCCATTAACCTCCAGAACAAAAGAAAGGCCAGGTTTTGTAACTTTTGGGAGGTAGGTAGAAGTTTCACATCAGTGATTTGGTTTCACATAACCTTCATGACAAAGGGCACAGAGGAGCCAGAATAAATTAAGAGCCATCAGAGCATAGACTTCTTTTTTGTTCTGTGTACACAGGAGGTGGCAGTGAGGAGCAGGCCTTGAACATTTTAGGCCTTGGAATCTCACCTCTTTTAAGAGTGACCACTGTCTTAAAGGAACAACCCTGCATTTCAACTGGTATATGAAAAATGATTTAGGAAAGCTAACTTATAGGAAGCTATAGCCTTAGCAGGGTGTATGCAGTGATCATACTTTACGTCTTGGTAATCACCTAAAATACACAGATTAAATATATAGGTCACTGAAAACATGAGTGCTCAGTTTGGCTTAAAACCCCGCTCTAGTGTTCTTTGCTTGCCTCCCAAGAATAAAAGTGCCACGAGAGGGCTATTTCCACCTCTGCCAAATAAGAAGTGGGTCCCCGTCTTATTATTGCCGGTACCATGGTCATTTCTGATCACCCAGACTTGTGGTCCACTTCCTGACACAGACTACAGAAACCTTTCATTTTGAGATTCCTGGTCTCCCCTGCAGTCACTCTGATCCCGTGATTGTCTCTAGCATCTTCTCATTTTGCCTTCCCACTTTAATTTATTCTCAGCCTGTACTGATTTCCTGGACCATTTTTTTCTGAAGGAAGTACCCCTCCTCTGAAATGACCTATTGTGTCACATCATCAAGAGTGTAGCAGATGCTTTTAACTTCATAAACTAAGACACATTCTTTACCTTTAAAAAAGAGGTGTGTGTATGTGTGAGTGTGTATGTGTGTGTGTGTATGTGTGTATATGTGTGTGTATGTGTGAGTGTGTATGTGTGTGTATGTGTGAGTGTGTGTGTGTGTGTCCGTCCCTGTCCTAGCTTTAGCTGTCAACTTGCCACAATCTAGAGTTGAGGAATTGCCAGATGAGACTGGCCTGTGTCCGTGTCTGTGAGGAATTGTGTGAGTGATGATTGATGTGATAGTCAGAGCACACCGTGTGTAGCACTATTCCCAGGTGAGTGGTGGCCCAGGCTGTATAGGAAAGTTAGCAGTGGAAGGGGGGCTCTCATCAAATCCCTCATGTATGCACAGAATTACAGACAGCTAAGGAATGCTGAGAGTGGGAGACTTGGTCTACCAGGGATGGACTTCTTGGTTAGTTAGAGTGCCAAATGCTCAGCCTTGAAATCATATACGTAAAAGCAGCATTGGAGAGACTCAGGGGATTGTATTTATATATTCATGCACTTATATATCCTCAGCATGAAAGCAAAGATATTTGGAAAAGTCTCCATGATTTTAATTTCTTCCTAGGACTATTGTTTTTAGAGTAAGAACATATTTATAAGAAATTTATTATTATGAGGATATGTTTCCACTCCCTCTTATATGTCTAAGAGATGGACACTAAGGGCAGTGCTGTCATAAGGTTAGGAGCTGTGTACTGCATTCAAAGACACCCCACGTCCTGTTTGTAGCATACAGATCTGGCTGTTCACAGTCATCTGAAAGTCCAGCTCTGATGCCTTCTTCTGGACTCCATTGTCATCTGTACTTACGTGCACATACCCACATACAAACAGAAACATCTACATAATTTTTAGAATGTAATAAAATTTAAAATGTAAAAAACTGCTATCATGTTTCTCAGGTTGATTTCTTCATTTTGCTCCAATCGTTTTATTCAAGTCTTTTAATATAGTGATTGTCACATGATATGATTATCAGTTTTATAATCTTTAATTTTAAAATCTTTAATTTTAAGATTTTAACCCTCAGAAGGGATTTGAAAAGTTTTTTTTTCTGAAAGTATTTAAAACACAGCTATTAGCTTTTAAGATTTTTATTTAATAAATCCACTTATTGTAAGTATACCACATGTGTGCCTAGTGCCCAGGAAGGCCTTGGAACAGGAGTCACAGACAGCTGTGAGCTTCCATGTGGGTGCTGGGATCAAACCTGGGTCCTTTGCCAGAACTACTGAGCCATCTCTGCAGTCCAAATGTGTTTATCTGTTTAGATAAAGCCTAACTTTGTAATGTAGGCTAGCTCAAAAGTCAAAGTATAGCCCAGGCTGGCCTTGAATTCAATATATTTCTAGCTCAGCCTCCCAAGTGCTAGGACTGCCCACACCTGGCTTCAGTAAATATTTGAGACTTATGTCAAGCTCTTTGGTAGAATACTGTGCTGACTGCCTTAAGGAAAAATGAATGTCACTTAGGTTCTTAAGTCACTGAGCATGAGTAAGCAAAGGGGTATTTTTTGATAAGCTGCATCCAGGACCAGAGGGTCTAGGAGTAAGTTCTCACTTAACTGACAGAATACAAAGAGAACACAGGAGTCCATTTTCACAGCTTTTGCAAAACAGGATGAGAAAGCAGCAGAGTCAGACCAGGATATGGTCCAGAGGACCATGAAATCTCTATCACGGCTTTTAGCTCTATAGAATTTCCATCAACAATACACACTGCCCTCATCCTTCCTGCTAGAGCACTGGTTCCCAACCATCTCACAGAGGCTGCAAAGGAGATATCCTGCACATCGTTTATTTACGTAACAATTTCTTTTTTTTTTTTTTTTTTTTTTTTTTTTTTTTTTTTAAAAACTTTATTTATTCGTTATTTATTTATTTGCCTTGGTGTTTGCCTGGAACTGGAACTACAGACAGTTGTTAGCTGCCATGTGGGTGCTGGGAATCGAACCCGGGTCCTCTGGAAGAGCAGACGGTGCTCTTAACCGCTGAGCCATCTCTCCAGCCCCTAC
>PVIH01012575.1:0-62829 GCA_004025045.1 Sigmodon hispidus
GGGGGGGGGGGGGGGGGGGGTGGTGTGAGAAGCTCAGAGAGGAGCCCCAGGTACTGAGTGAGCCCGGTGGCCAGCCTATGCCTCTGCATGCTAATAGGCTCCTGGGTGAGCCCTTTGCGGTGGGTTTCTTGGAGACCTGGTGGTTTGGAACCTGAGGGGCACACCTCCTTGTTGCTGCCTTCAGTGTGACTAGAGACTGGCCCCAAGCACTACCCAAGAAGACAGAAGAGAATGGAGTGTTCAGAGCACACATGCATGCTGGGGACTGGACAGCTGACGCCACCGCCCAGTTCAAAGACACCAGGGGCCCAATGTGGAGACATCTGATGAGTTCTAGCGTACCATGAATTGGGAAGCTCTCTGAAGAGCCGGCTGAGAACCACAGCCAGGTGCTGGTTCCCTGTGGAACTGCAGGGGAACCACCTGATTAGCAGGAGGGGCATGGGGTCTCCCTCCCTGAAGACAGAAAGGAACGAGACAGCTATGGCATGGCAAAGAACATTCTTTAAGAAGAACTTTAGGTGTGGCCATTTGAAAGAGCCTCTCGACCATCTTTGTGACTGACCTGAGTGGCATTTTATATTATTTTTTTAAGTTATTTATTTATTTATTTATTTATTTATTTATTTATCTTGGTGTTTGCCTGGAACTGGAACTACAGACAGTTGTTAGCTGCCATGTGGGTGCTGGGAATCGAACCCAGGTCCTCTGGAAGAGCAGACGGTGCTCTTAACCGCTGAGCCATCTCTCCAGCCCTCCTGAATGGCATTTTAAAGACTGTGTATGAGGGCAAAGGTGAAGACAAACACCACCACCATTCAGAGACTTTGGAATTCTGAGCCAGTCCCCTGTAGAGGCTTGTACGACACACACATTATTATAAGCAGAAAAACAAGTGACAACATCTGATGGCTGTGTCTTCAAGATGCCTCCCTTCCTTCGAGGATGCCAAGGCCTCAGCGTGATTTGGAATTGGTTTTGGTGATAACTGGGTGAGGGGGGTTAAAAGAAAATTTTAAATTCTATATGTTTATTTTGCTTATATGTACGGCTCTGTACCACGTGCCTGCAGAGGCCAGAACAATATGTCAGAGCCATTGAAACTGGAGTCACCAGTGTGTGGATGCTGGGAACCGAACCTGGATCTTCTACAGAAGCAGAAAATGCTCTGGACCACTAATCCATTTTCCAGCCCCCACCCACCCAACCCCTTTCATGTATCCGGCTGGCTTTGAACTTCTGACCCTCCTGCCTCTGGTTCTTTTGCCGCCAGTCTGCACCACTATGACAGGCAAAATATTTAAAACAATGAAAGGACATGAGCTTTGGGGGGGTTTTGTTTGTTTGTTTGTTTGTTTCTAGACAGTTGTTTCTCTGTGTAGCCCTGGCTGTTCTGGAACTCACTCTGTGGATCAGGCTGGTCTCAAACTCCCAAAGATTCTCCTGCCTCTGCCTCCCAAGTGCTGGGATTAAATGCATGTGCCACCACTGCCTGGCAAGACATGAGCTGTTTTAGGTGGGGAAGTGAGCATGCACTCAGAGGCCATTTTAATCTGTTGGCATGAACTCATACTGATAAAGAAAGCAAGACAGTGAGTTATAAGTGTCTGTTAATAAGCCTCACTGAACTGCCAAAGTGGAGGCTTGCTGGGCATCATTCTGTCTTGTCGTAGGAGTCTGAGGGCTGGGGGTGGAATTGTTCCTGTTACACTGGTGACTGTGAGAACAGGAAGTGGGAGCTGTGGAAGCTGGGGATGGCTCTTCAGGAGGCAGGCTGCTTAGCTCTTCTTCTGTGGTGGATTCCACATTCCGGAACATCAACCCAAAGGGTTAGGGTCTAAGAGGACAAGAGACAGTTTACATAAAGCAGTCCACTTCAGTTGACTCTTTCTTTCTTTCTTTCTTTCTTTCTTTCTTTATTTATTTATTTATTTATTTTTTTAAAACTTTTATTTATTTATTTAATTATTTGCCTTGGTGTTTGCCTGGAATTGGAACTACAGACAGTTGTGAGCTGCCATGTGGGTGCTGGGAATTGAACCTGGGTCCTCTGGAAGAGCAGACGGTCTCTTAACCGCTGAGCCATCTCTCCAGCCCCTTTTTTTATTTATTTTTATTTTATGTGAATTGGTGTTTTTCCTGCATGTATAACTGTGTAAGGGTGTCAGACCTTGGAATTACAGACAGTTGTTAGCTGCTATGTGGATGCTGGGAATCGAACTCAGGTCCTCTGGAAGAACAGTTAGTGCTCTTAACCACTGAGCCATCTCTCCAGCCCCAGTTAGACTCTTTCATTGCTCTGGCTAATACCTGAAAGGAATAGCTCAAAACAAAAAAAAATCCCTTGAATTTGTGGGCAGCTGGCTTCTCGTTGTCCCCAGGCTGTGATAAGACAGAACATCTGGGGGAAGGCACATGCTGGCCTATAGGAAACTGAGACATTGTTAACTGTCCAGAGACATTTTGCTGGCATCTCTTAGTCCAGTCAAGTTGCTGGTCAAGACCAGCCTCACTGGCTGTTAGAGCACGGTTAGCATGGGTTCCTCTAAGGCTCAGAAAGTTCTAGATCAGACCACAAAGCTAGAACGCACCCGGGTAACCCAAACTCTCTGCAATACACATGCTAATTATTTTTCAAAACAAGGTTCACATTAAAGTATCCCCCTCATCGTTGTGCTGAGGCCTCAGGGGTGACTCTTGCACTCAGCTGTATCTGCAGCTCCTGATCAGGCCCTTAGCCAGAGAAGGCATTTTCTACTGGCGCACTAGGTCCCTCACAAGAGTTGGAAAAGAGCCAACAGTTTTCTTTCTTTTCTTCTTCTTCTTTTTTAAAAATTTCATTTCGGGCAGTGGAGGCACACTCCTTTAATCCCAGCACTCAGGAGGCAGAGGCAAGAGGGTCTCTGTGAGTTCGAGGCCAGCCTGGTCTACAGAGTGAATTCCAGGACAGCCAGGGCTACACAAAGAAACCTTGTCTAGAAAAAACAAACAAAAGCAAACAAAAAAGTTTATCATTTGTAAGTGTACACACAAGCCTGCTGAATATGCTTGTGGCCGTGTGGAGGTCAGAGGGCAGCCTCCAGGATTCCCTTTACCCCTTCCACTGTGGATTCAGGAGATCAAAGTCAGGTCCCCAGGTCTGTGGGACAAGAACCTTTTCCCACCATCTCACCAGCACTCCGTGCTTCTTAGGAAGATGAGGTGGTTTATGCCGCAGGAACTCTGAGGCTACCTCTGCCTTCTCTTTTCTGACTCCTCTGGATTGCTCAGCTGCTGAGGCTATGTGTACAAACAGGTGGAGGCCCACCCACAATCCCAGAGCAATTATCTTCACTGAATGCCCGGCAGGAATCCTGAGTCTGTGCTTGTGTTTACCCCTCACATCCATTGCCCATTTCCGGTGCTCACGCATCTACCTGAGGCACTTCACCAGCTTTCACCCATCTCCTCTCTACCTCAGCCCTGTGTGCTCAGTAGTCACGCCCCCATTGCTCAGATGAGAAAGTGGAGACCCAAAGAAGAGAGACAATTTGACCAAGTTCCTGTAAATGCTCTCAGATGTCCCTTCCAGTGGCCATTCTGTGTGACTCTCTTTCTTCCCGTTCCAGTCTTCCAGGATTTGACCCTCATGGCAGCCTTGGGCTTCGGTTTTCTTTCCTCATCTTTGCGGAGACACAGCTGGAGCGGTGTGGCTTTTAACTTCTTCATGTTGGCCCTTGGGGTACAGGGCTCAATCTTGCTGGACTACTTCCTGGGAAAGACCATTCAACAGAATGAGCCCTTCGATCTGTTCAGGTAATTGAAAACAGCTGTTTATTTTGGGGATGCTTAGAATTCAGAGAAGGGGGGCTGGAGAGATGGCTCAGCGGTTAAGAGCACCGTCTGCTCTTCCAGAGGACCGGGGTTCGATTCTCAGCACCCACATGGCAGCTAACAACTGTCTGTAGTTCCAGTTCCAGGCAAAACACCAAGGCAAATAAATAAATAAAGTTAAAAAAAAAAAAAAAAAAAAAAAGAATTCAGAGAAGGAAGGTTCTAGAAGATCAGGCATCTCTTCTCTTTCTAGCTCTGGCATCACAAAATACTTAGGACATACTTTTTCTAGAAGATTTTCATTGTGTATACAAAAATCTAACTTAATTGGGCCTTACTAGGCATTCCAACTCTGTGGTACCCCAGGCATCTGGAGCTGGAGCCCTCTCCAGATTCTCCCTATCTTGTTATTAATGGTTCTAATTGTATAAAGTCATACAATGAACACAAGTTAGTAGGGAGAAAAAAAAAAAAAAAAAGAGTAGACACAAAACAAAACAGAAAACAGAGCTGTAGCCCAGAGAGGCAGTATTTGAAAAAGAAGGGTGGGGGCTGGAGAGGTGACTCAGAGGTTAAGAGCACTGACTGCTCTTCCAGAGGTCCTAAGTTCTATTTCCAGCATCCACATGGTGGCTCACAACCATCTATGATGACATCTGGTGCCCTCTTCTGTATACTGTATACATAATAAATAAATCTAAAAAAAAAGAAGGGTAGGCTGGTGCCGTGGCTCCACGGTGAAGCAGTTTCCTATCATGAGCAACAGCCTGGGTTCTAGGCCCAGCCTGCAAGGAGAAAGCAAAGATAATGGGAAGAGGCAGAGGGGGAGAGGGAGGGGAGATGAGGAATGGGAGGAGAGGAAGAGAAAGACCCCTCTGACCCCGATGGACAGGAAGTAATCACACTTCTCTTTAAACTAACATTGACCCATGAGGACAATTTTAAGTGAGATGGTACAAACTGGGAAAGCTACCCTGTGATACTAGGCAACAGAGTAGTGGTTACCTGGGCAACAGGGGAATATTGATTAGGAAGGAGCATCATATAACCTGCCAGCTCAGTGAACATTCTCTGTGTTAACCTGGACGATGTTTATATAGGGGAAATCAGATTGATAACTGACAGGTGATTAGTACAGATGAGATGATTAATAAATGAGTGATAGATAGATACAGATTGGTCAGGGGTCTCTAGAGGAACAGAACCATAGGTTGAATACATGAATAAGAATTTATTGAGGGGCTGGAGAGGTGGCTCTGTGGTTAAGAGCACTGACTGTTCTTCCAGAGAACCTGAGTTCGATTCCCAGCATCCGCATGGCAGCTCATGACTGTCCAGTTCCAGGGGACACCCTCACACAGACATACATGCAAGTAAAATACCAATGCACATAAAATAAAAATAAATTATTAAAAAATTGATTGAATTGGATTACATTAAAATAATGGCAACAGAGCCAAGAGGTAGTGATGCACACCTTTAATCCCAGCACTAGGGAGGCAGAGGCAGATGAATCTCTGGGTTCAAGGTCAGCCTGGTCTACAAAATGAGTTCCAGAACAGCCAGGGCTACCCAGAGAAATCCTGTCTTGACAAAACAAAACAAAACAACAATAATAACAATAACGGATGTCTCACACCTGAGAGAGCATGATATAGTTACTTGATCCTTGAGACAGGATGCCCGCCCAGCAGTTAGTATACTCCCCATCACACTCCAGAGGGACAAGCCAGTCCTTGCTCAGTCCTGGAGAGGAACTGTTCTTTAGTCCACAGTAGAAGCCTGGAAATGCTGGTTCTTTTATCAGCAAAGGAATCAGCAGCAGCAGGGTGGATCCTGTCAGCAGCAGGAGGGAAGGCCGGGTGGGAGTAGAATAAGCTTCCTCCTGCAGTGCTGCTTTTTGTCTGGATTAATACCAGCAGGCGCCTCCCACAGTCTGAGAGGGGTCTTCCCACACCAACTAGCAATTAAGAAAATGTCCCTCAGGCCAATCTGATGGAGACAATTCTTCAATTGAGGATCTCCTTTTACAAGATGATTCTCAACTAACCATCACAGATAGATGACGGACAGACTATTCATATGGGCTTCTACATTACTCTTAAAGGCACTCAATATTTGATAGAAAGAACTAGGTGACATTTTTCTTCATAATGTTTTGTTGGCTGGATGATGCGGTGGCACATGCCTTTAATCCCAGCACTCAGGCCACCTTAGTTTAAGATCACACAGATGTTAGCCTTTGACACACGTGCAAACTGAAATAGCAACATTTCAGAACTGCTCCCTGGCGATGTCCACAGGGACATGCTGTCCTTCCCTGCCACCCAGCTGTCCTACCCAAAGCCATTTGGATCCTCCCAACTGAAACTCAGCTAGCAGTGGCTTTGTAGGTTTGAACAGTGGCATCCACCTGTCTGTCAGGCTAGGCTGGGAAAGTGGACTTTGCCTGCCCTTCTCCCTGCATTAGGGACAGAGACTTCTCTCTCCCTTTGGGCTACTTGGCTTGGTACCAAATGGGTTCTGTCCTTGTAGGGCAGAGGCCTTAGGAATCCCTCACACAGTAAGAACTTGGTAAATGCTCATTAGGATAAAAATAAAAACAAAAGGGCTCTTCAGTGAGTGATTTCCACCACCCCATACACCTGCTGCTGGGGATCAAATCAGGTCCATGCAAATGCTACACAAGCCCTGTGCTACTGAGTCCAATCTTCAGCTACTGGTGATTTTTTTTTTTTTTTTTCTATAACACAGACAGATCTCAAATTTACTATGTAGCTGAGGATGGCACTGAGCTTCTCAGATCCTCCTGTCTCAAGCTTCTGAGATTACAGGGGTGCACGATCCATCAGGACTGATTCATGGGGAACTGGGGATCAGACTCAGGACTTTGTACCAGCTGAGTAGCCACACACCAGGTTCCATGATTGTACTTTTAAAAATTATTTATTTACTTGTACTGTATTCTATGTACATTTGATATTTTGTCTGCAAGTATGTCTGTGTGAAGATGTCAGATCCCCTGGAACTGGAGCTATGGACAGTTGTGAGCTGCCATGTGAGGGCTATGGAACTGAACCCTGGTCCTCTGGAAGAGCAGCCAGTGTTCTTATCTGCTGAGCCATCTCTTCAGTCCCATGGGTTGACTTCTAACATACCCTGAATGGTTCTAGAAGATTCTCCCTAGAAGGTCCTGGCGATGACCAACTTCTTTGTTGCATCTGACATGTTCATAAATTCTGCTCTTACCGAAACTTCCCAGGTGTTACCTCCACCCTACACACAAAGTCACCGAGGCACAAGGCGCACCCCAGCTTCCATGGCTGAGTCAAGCCTTTTAGTCACCTTATTTCAGGGTCTTGCTGTCACTTATCATGGGTCTGAAATCCCATGGCTGGCCCACTATTTTTGAATTGTGTCCGTGAATGCACTGAGTACTCACCTACCAAGCATAGCCTGTTAGATGCAGTGACATGCCAAGTCCCCCATATACTATCACTTCTCATCCACTCCCCACTACTCTTCTCTCCCTGTGTCCTCACATCCTCGAGCCTCAGGAACAACAGTGAAGTCCGGGAAGGCTGACGGACATGGCCTTAGATCTAGGCCAGCTGGCTCGGACCTCATGTTTGTTACTTGGAGGTAGTAGTGGCCATCTTTTCAGTGACATGCCCTCTTGCACATGATGGGGCTACATTGTGATAATCTAGCACCGCTCAATGGAGGGCTGACCTTTAACCTCGGGCATCTCACCAGCATCTGGATCCCAGCTTCATAAAATCCCTAGAGAGAAGAGGCTTCAGGGGAAAGGGGAAGGCTCAGCTCAGTGCCACCTCCCCCAAGAAGCCCTTCATGATAAGTCCAGTTGGCACAGCTGTCTTGGGAAACCCTGCCTCTCTCCAGCCAGAGCAGAAACACTTTGAAGGTAAAAGATGTCTTTCTCTACCAGAATCCTCGCACTGAGTCTGCACATTTGTTCAGGGGAGGAAGACTTGGACAATTTTCATGATGCCAGCCTCTCTCTGTTCATAAATTCCCTCTTCAAGTGCCTACCAGTCTTTGTGTTTGATAGATACACCCATACAAAGACTCCCTTCTAACCCCTGCCTAGGAAAACAAATATGGTCATTCTTATCTTACAGGTGGTGCTTTTGTGGGGTTAAATAGTTGCTGTGGTGGTAGAGCTGGGATGGGAAGGCAGGTTTATTTTACCTCCAAGCTTCCAAACCAGGTTCCACCTGGAGGAGAGAGGGTGGGCCTGTGGTGGACCAGCAGGTGCAGAGCGCCCTCTATGGAGCATTTGAGAGTAGTGACAGCAGAGAAGAAATGGGTTGAGGGTAGAATACAAACAGCAATGTCCCTGGGGAAGAAGCAGCCACTTTGAATCTCAGTGACACAGTTTGTAGAAGAGACTCGGAGCCTCTGAGCATCCTCGTACTATGGGTGTGTGCAAAGAAAACTCAAGACGACAGGTGCAGCCCGGGTGAGGGTCAGGGCAGGTGATATCCACTCTGTTGCAGCAGCCTTCCTGGGGAGGGGACATAAAGAATGTGAGGTACTCTTTCTCACAGGGTCTCTCTCTCTCCTCCCCCCTCCCCCCAGCATCCGGAAGGCTACCATGAGCACAGTTCCCATGCTCATCTCAGCGGTTGCTGTCCTTGGGAAGGCCAACTTGGTGCAGCTGGCTGTGATGGTGTTGCTGGAGGCAGCTGCATTTGGAGCCGTCAAGGTTGTTGACAAGCAAGTCTTCACAGTGAGTCCCAGGGCTAGGAGGGGACTTTGGAGAGAGTGTAGAGGTAGGACACCACCCCACTGTGATGAAGTTTTGGAGTTTGAAAAATAAAGATAGGCCCCCCAAGAGGAGCTGAATGTGGTTAGACTCCAAGGGATGTGAAGCACAGTGAGTGAAGGCCTTGAGAGGCACAAGATTATTATGGGATCCATACGTAAGATGAATTCCCACAATAATATTAGTCGGGGTGGCTTACAGGCTGTAGTCTGACTATTCCAACAATGACTGTCTCCCGATAGAAAGTTCAAGAATGTAGTCGTTTTTCAACAAGGCTGGATGTCTAAGCTGGTCTTCAGTATACATCGGAATCCTAAAGAAGTAAACCGTAGTGACAGGGAAGGAATGGAGTTGCCAGAGAGTGAGAACAAACAGATGAAGGGCAAGGGCACCCTTCTTTTATGTCCTTTATATAGGCTGCCACCAGAAGGAGTGGCCTAGTTTTAACACGGATTTCCCCACTCTAAAAGATTAGGACTTGGGGCTGAGAGGTGGCTCAGAGGTTAAGAGCACTGACTGTTCTTCCAGAGGTCCTGAGTTCAATTCCCAGCAAAACCACATGGTGGCTCACAACCATCTATGATGAGGTCTGGTACCTTCTTCTGTATATTGTATACATAATAGATAGATAAATCTAAAAAAAGAAAAAAAAAAGATTAGGACTTAAAGTGGCTCTTTCTACTTCAGAAATTCCAGGCAAGGCAACTGCTCACAGGAGTACCTAGCCTCTTGGGTTGTAGTTAATTCAGATGTAGTCACGTCAACAACCAAGAACAGCCATCACACACCATGGCAGGCGTCATCAAGTTACATGTTAAGTGTCTTATTTTTTTCAGTATTTAATGTTTATTGGTCCTTTTTTTTTTTTTTTTTTTTTTTTTTTTTTTTTTTTTTTTTTTTTTTTTTTTTTTTTTTTTTTTTTTTTTTTTTTTTTGAGACAGGGTTTCTCTGTACAACAGTCTGCTATTCTGGAACTTGCTCTGTAGACCAGGCTGGCCTCGAACTCCCAGAGATCTGATGCCTCTACTGTAGTCTGAAGTTTCTTTGTCCCAGCAGGTCCTGCAGCTATTTAGTCCCAAATAATCACACAAAGGTTTATATTAATCAAACTGGCCTATGGCTCAGGCTCATTACTAACTCTTACTCTTAAACTAACCCATGATTTTTATCTATGTTTAGCCACCACGGTTTGGTACCTTTTCTCAGAGCAGCATTCTCATCTCCCTCTGTATCTGGCTGGTGTCTGCTCTTCCCAGAATTCTTTTCTTCTGGTTGCCCCGCCTACACTTCCTGTCTGCCTAGCTTTTGGCCAATCAACATTTTATTAATATAAAATGTATAAAATATCTACAGTGATAAATACTTACAGTGTACAAGAGCATAGTCCCACAGCAGTCTACCTCTAGAGTGCTGGGATTAAAGGCATGAGCTACTGTGCCCAGTTTAGTGATGTCTTTAAAAGCAGTCATTGTGTGTCAGTATGGTGTCAACATAACATTTTCACTTGGGGAGATGGTTAGAGGCAGCTGTAAGAATGTCTGTCCTCTTCTTTCTAAAAAATATTTATTTTTATTTATTTTATGTGAATTGGTATTGTGCCTGCATGTATAACTGTGTAAGGGTGTCAGATCTTGGAATTACAGACAGTTGTTAGCTGCCATGTGGTTGCTAAGAATTGAACTCACGTCCTCCAGAAGAACAGTCAGTGCTTTTAACTGCTGAGCCATCTCTCCAGCCCACCTGTCTTCTTCTTTAACCCTGACCCTGTCATGACCCTGAGTGATAATATGGCTGGCCTTCTCACTTCATAAAATGAAAAAGCCAATGCCTGAGGGGAAGGAACTACCCCAAACTACACAGCTTCACAGCAGCAGGGCCACATGGCACCAGACTCTCAGCCTGTGGCAGGAGAAAAAGCCTCAGACTTCATGTCAGACTGGGTATACACTCCAGCAGTTCCTTCAGCTGAGTCCCCATGACACTGATCACTATAACTTCTTGGAGCCTCTGGCTCTTCAGTTAACCCAGGAGGGTGATACTACTGCATCAGAGGTCTGAGAGTAAGTGTACTAATTCACTGCCAAGACACAGATCTTCAAAATCAGAGAAGTGTGGTGGGCTGGAAAGATGGCTCCATGGGTAAGGTTGATGTCTCACTGCATGAGGATCTGAGTTCAAATTCCTAGCAATCTTGAAAAATCTAGGTAGAGTTGAGCATGGACCTGTAACCCCAGCACTGTGAGTGGTGGAGACAGACACATTTCTGGGATGCACTAGCTGCCATCCTGGCTCCAGGCTCATTGAGAGACAAAAGGAGATGAGATGGAAGGAGACTGAGCAGGCCACATGATGTCCTCTTCTGGCCCGTTTGTACGAACTGCCCACCTATATGCATATACAGCCCCCGCACACACATCACACCACACTAGAAAGAGAGAGCAAGTTTTAGTTATGGTTTCCTTTTTAAATTTTAAAAAAATTTATTATGTATACAGTGTTCTGCCTGTGTGTATGTCTGCCTGTGGGTGCTGGGAATTGAACTCAGGACCTCTGAAAGAGCACCCAGTGTTCTTAACCTCTGAGCCATCTCTCCAGCTCTTCAGTTAGGGTTTCTGTTGCTTTGATAAACACTATGACCAAAGCAACTTGAGGGGGAAGGGTTTATTCCAGTTTACAGCTTACAGTCCATCATGAAGGTCAGTCAGTCAGGGCAGGGACAGAAGCAGAGACCATGTAGGGATGATGCTCGCTGGATTATCCACCTTGCTTTCTTTTTTAAAAAGATTTATTTATTTATTATGTATACAGTATATAGAAGAGGGTACCAGATGTCATCACAGATGGTTGTGAGCCACCATGTGGATGCTGGGAATTGAACTCAGGACCTCTGGAAGAGCAGTCAGTGCTCTCAACCTCCGGGCCATCTCTCCAGCCCTCATCTTGCTTTCTTATATAACTTAGGGCCACCTTGACCAGAGGTGGCACCACCAACTATGAACTGGGCCACCCTACATCAATTCATGTCACCTGTACCTCCTTATTCACATCTCTAGCCCCACCCCCACCCCCACAAAGGTTCCTTTTTACTGTCTTGGTTACTCCATGCTGCATACACAGATCTGAAGTTTTGAATCTAGGAACCAGAGATAGTACAGCATGGTTCTTGCCAATAATTCAAAGACATAAAATATAGCAAAGGGTGATAGGGAGCACTACAAAATTCTATTAACTACCTTTCAATTTTTATTCACTAACAGACTGGGTGACATTATTGTTATCTTTTGCCCAAATCCATAATTCTATATTCATTGAGTTAGCATGATTTTGTCTTGGTAGTAGCATATTATTAAAGATACAGTAACAAAATTACATATCAAATAAAAAATTAAATCTAAATGATACTCATTTAAGAGAGTTGACACTGGAAATGTACATCTTAAAGCCCCACAAAATATGCACTTTAACCATTCATGTTAGTGGCATCGTTGAGTTGGAGGAGTCAGAAGTAACATCTATTGAGAGGGATGACTAAGAAGCTTATGACTCGAGATTCGTGCTCCCTTTGAAGATTCTGTCTCAGTGATTAATCAAGAAAATGCACAGGCCAATCTGGTGGGGCATTGTCTCAGCTGAGGCACCTTCCTCTACCTGGTGTGGAGCTGACGAAAGACTAGCCAGGAGGGGAAAGAGGGAGGGAGAGACAGAGAGAGAATGGATAAGTGTTGGTGGCCATTGTTCATGTCTCAGAAGTTCAAAGGAAGGACCAGAAGGGGAAGAGGAGATGGGAAGTGGGGAGGAGAAACGGATCAGGTATGGGTATGGAATGAGGGCAAGGGGAACTGTCTACTTAAGGTGGGTGATGTTCCCATGTCAGAATAATCTGGGAAAACTGGCACAATAGAAAGATGAACTGGAAGCTACATATCTCTGAGGCAGAGCGGGAGAGGGAGGGGGAGACAGGATGCTCCACTGGTCTGTGGTGGGGAGCACCCACAAAGGCAGTCTCCTGGAGGGAAAATACTTGCTTGGATGTCCTCAGGGGGACACAAGGTGAAGTCAGCTGCAGGGTGAGGGTGGGTGTGGTGAAATATATTTAATAAAATTAATCTGGAATATCAGAGCAATCACAGGCGCTGGCCAGCTCCTCAGGCCGGTCTCCAGGAATCCTTCAATTGAATGCCTCAGCAGAAAGGGAAAGTCTCTGAGAAAGCTGGAAACCCTCTTCTCTTGCTCCACCCAGCTCTCTTCCTCTTTCCACATTCCTAAAGCGAGGGTTAAAGATGTGTTCCTCCACCCCCACGCGCTTGGCTCTGTGGTTAACCCTAATATTCCAGATTAATTTTATTAAAAATACATCACCGCAGGTGGGGAGGAGGGTGAGACGCAGTCATCCACAAGTGTGAGAAGCAGGCTAGGGAGGTGCTGTGAGATGGCAGGTAGGTCATCTTCCATGAGTGGCCTTCAAGGGTCTGTGGTCAGCGCCTCGGTCAAGTGCAGCTTCGCTAGGACAGATGTGGAAGGAGGGGGTTGGGCCACTGCGGGCTCGCGGAGAGCCCAGGGTCCACGCAAGACTAATGGATGACAGATGGGGCTGTCTGCAGGGCCAAGGACAGGGAGCTGTACTACAGAAGGAAGGGTGCCCTGTAGAGCCATGTCCAGTCAGCCTGCACTAGCTGAGTCACTGATGGGTTTTTTTTTTTTAGGCAGAATGAGGGGAATTTAGTAGAAGAATCTCCAAGTCCAGAAAGTGTAGCTAGATTCCAAATGTGACTAGAAAGGGACAGGAGAAACCTCTGAGGCCCCAGATGCTCAGAGGCATCTTTGTTTCCTCAACAAGGAAAGAAAATAAAACAACAAACCAACAACAACAAACAACTGGGCTAGGGAGATGGCTCCGTGAATAAAAACGCTTGTTCGCTCGTTGTTAAAAACAGTAACAACAACAAACCTGATGACTTCAGTTTAATCCCTGGAACCTAAAAAGTAGAGGGGGGGTTGCGGAGAGGTGGCTCAGCGGTTAGAGCACTGACTGTTCTCCCAGAGGTCCTGAGTTCGATTCCCAGCAACCACATGGCAGCTAACAACTGTCTGTAATTCCAAGATTTGACACTCTTACCCAGTTATACATGCAGGCACAACACCAATTCACATAAAAATAATAATAATAAAGTTTAAAAAGTAGGATGCAAATGTTCCACAGCATAAACAAATATAATATACCTTAAAATAATATTCTACAACAACACCCAGCTCAGTCTTTTAAATATTTGATCAATTTATTGGTGTGTTTGTGTGTGTGGAAGTGGGGGTGTATCTCAGGCTAGTCTTGAACTCACTATGTAATCAAGGCTATTATTGCACTTCTGCCCGTCTCCATGCTCTGAGTGCTAGGATTACAGACATGTGCCCCACACTCAGCTTATGTGGCTCGGGGGGATTGAACCCAGGGCTTTGTGCATTCTGAGCAAGCGCTCAACTGAATGAACTATATATAAACCCTGTCTCAGGTCTGTAGCCCAGGTTGGACCTGAACTCACAGCATCCTCTTGCTTCAGCCTTCTGTGTGCTGAAAGTAGAAGCATGTCCTCTTTCTGGTCCTCAGGAGGAAGTGTGTAGGCTAGCATCTCCATGCTTCAGTGAGGGTTCTGTAGCATCAGCCACCGTTTGGGAAGTAGTCACCCAAGTACCAGTTATGTACCAAGCACTTGGGACCATGGGAAAATGCAACTTCAGAGAAACTTTTAAAAAGAAAAAAAAAAAAATTATCAAAAAAACCCTAAAAACCAAAACAAACCAAACAAACAAAAAACAAACGCAAAACCGAAATGGGCAAAAGATGTGTCATGTTAGATAGTGACAAATTCTACAGGGAAAATAAACAAAGGAGTGTGGTGCAGAGATGGGGGGGGGGGTAAGACACCAGACAGACAGGTAGGAAAGAATCACCAAGGAAATTCTGAGGCCAGACCTGGAGGGTGTCTGGCAACAGTTGGCCCACACTCTCCCTCCGGCAGGGTGTGTGGTAGATTGCAACTGTCTAGAGGCCCCTGTGTCTCTTGCCCACACCCTTTGCAAGTCTTGCTCCCGAGTGATAACAGAAAGCAGACAGACACTGTTGCTCCCCCCCAACCAGGGCTGATCACTTCCTCCTTGCCCATCCCCCTCTGCCCTGGGAAACAGCTTTGCAAGCTGTTGAATGGCCTGAGGGGAGAGAGAGCTGGAGATGTGAGGGGGTGTGAGAGTGGAGGGTGTGGAGGAAGAACAGACCTCACAGGGTCTTCCTGCCGTCAAGGAAAGGACAGTCACTGTGAGTGAGTCGGAAGCCACTGGATGATTCTGAGATGGGAAGTAGCAGGGTCTGCAGCTGTTTGGAGAACATTCAACAGGAACATGGGTGGGACCAGGAAGTCCAGCTGGCAGGTTATTGCAGAAATTTGGGATATCTGTGAAGGTAGCTTTGGCCAATGCAGTGTCAGTGTGGAGAGGGTAAAGAGCTGATCATTTCTGAGAGTTTGTGGAAGACCCTAAAAACAGCCTTTACTCTAAACCCACTAAGACTGAAGCCTAAGGCTTATTAAATTTGCTATGATGAGGCACGATTAGCCTGAACCCAGAGTCCACCCAGCTGTAGCACGGTATTACCTGACAGGGTGTGTCAGTCACCCCTTGTTCCATCCATCACTCCAGGCTCCCCTACCCATGAGCTCCTCCAATGACAGGCAAGCTGGCTGGGCTGGATAAGCTCTGAACACCAGGTCAGAGGTCAAGTCACACCTCCCACAGGAAGCTCAGGACTTTCTCAGAGGGGCAGCAAGGCTGATCTCTTTCCACAGGATGGGGACCCTCACTAAGCCACTGTGTTCTGTTGTAGATGGATGACCACACAATCATGATGCACGGGCACGTGTTTGGGGCCTATTTTGGGCTGCTTGTAGCTTGGTGCCTTTCCAGGTCTCTGCCCAGGGAAATGGATGAGAAAGCCCAGACAGAGAAGCTTCAGATGGCCACTGGCTCCAGTCTGTTTGGCATGCTGGGTAAGGACAAGAGGGCTGGATAGTCTCCTGTATGAACAGAGTTCAGAAAGAGCCGTGCTGAGAGATCTCTCCTTGGCCTCTGACCTTGAGTATCCTGGTTCCTTCCATAAAGGCTCTTTGTTTCTAGTAATGTTGAGTTTATATAGCTTTATATAATATATAGTGTTACTATATATAAACTATATTATGTTATATATGTGAACCGTGTTATAGATATACTATATATATCAACTATAAAACATATATATAAACATCATATGGTTTATATAAAATGCTGTTGACTTTATATAGCTTTGGATTAAGTCTTTCGTAGGGACCTCTCTTCAATATTCAATGGAGACTTGGGTGTGATGGCACACCCCTGGACTATAGCACTTGGAAAACAGAGACAGGCTTGCAACATTAGACTTCCAACGCGTCTAATGTATTTTTGTTTCTAACAGAAAGAAAGCACATGGGCGAGTAAACACTTGAGAAAAAAACATGAATTAAGACAAAGAAACATGGGGAGGGGCTGGAGGGGTGGCCCAGTAGTTAGAGCACAGGTTGCTCTTACAGGGAACCTGGGTTCTGCTCCTTGTACCCACATGGTGGCTTCCAACCACCTGTAACTCTGGTTCCGATGGTTCTACACTCTCTTCTAGCCATTGCAGGCATCGGGCTCTGGAGTCCTCACATATATACATGCAGGCAAAACACTCACACACATAAAATATTTTTTAATTAATTTGTTTATTATGTATACAGTGTACAGAAGAGGGCACCAGATCTCATTATAGATGATTGTGAGCCACCATGTGGTTGCTGGGTATTGAACTCAGGGCCAGTCAGTGCTCTTAACCTCTGAGCCATCTCTCCAGCCCCTATTTTTTTTTTTTTTTTTAAAGATTATACTTTGTAAAAATACAGGGAGTAGGCCAAGCAGTGGTGGCGGTGGTGCACTCAGGAGGCAGAGGCAGGTGGATTCTGGCTAATGGCTTTCTCTGCCCTCCAGGCACTCTCTTCTTGTGGATATTCTGGCCGAGTTTCAACTCCGCTCTGGTGGAATCGCAATTCATAAATGATAAGAAGAGAGCTGTGTTCAACACCTACTATGCCCTGGCGGTCAGTGCAGTGACAGCCACTTCCATGTCAGCCCTGAGTCACCCCCAGGGGAAGATCAACATGGTGAGGAGGGACTACCTCTTGGGCAGCATGTGAGTCTCTGTGCCTAACAGGCATGTTTAGAGCTCTCCCACAGAGCCAGGCTCTGGGGGAGAAAAGCTCCTGAGACGGACCTTTCCTTAACTGCCGTGTGGCTACAGACCCCATTTCCGCTGGTAGAAGCTAGCACACCCTGGTAAAAGTCAGCGGAACAAACTGGAATAAAGTCAGCCAGCCGTTCCTCCTCCTTCCAGTTTGCCAGGTGGTGGTGGCAGCACACGAATTTAATCCCAGCATTTGGGAGGCAGAGACAGGCAGATCTCTGGGAGTTGCAGGCCAGCCTAGTCTACAGAGTGAGTTTCAGGACAGCCAGGACTGTTTCGTAGAGAAACCCTGTTTCAGAAAACCAAAAGGAAGAAAAAAAGGGAAGAAAAGATCTGTAATACACGAACGGTACTTATGTGAGCGGGTGCTGCTCCTGATACACGGAGGACAGTTCATGGAAAGCGATGGGTGAGAGATGGATGGAAATCAGGCTCAGCCAGAGATCGGAAGAACCGAAGATGCGGTAGGAGTGGAGTCGGGCGGGTTTGAGGGGAGCATGGCCACGGATGACAGGTTTAATCCCTAGGGGAGGGTGGTGTGCTCACAAGTGAACTTGGTGGTGACAGTTAGGAGCAGACAAGGCAGGGCTGCTTAGGAAGACAGAGGCAGGTGTGAAGTGAAAGCCGGGGCTCTGAAGTCTAGAGTTGAGTGTTTGGTGAAGGCGAGGCCCCTCTGGGTCTAGTGGGATGGATGGCAGAGTGGAGGTGTGACCCAGGAGCCAAGGACGGCATACGGAAGCCGAGTGTGGTCACAGAGAGGTCTAAGCATCACTGATGAACATGGTGAGAGCGACTTCTGAGATCTGGGCCACACCCTGACCTAAGGTCGGACTTGGTGCCTTGGCTAGATGAGCCTGCTAAGGGGCCTGACAACCCAATATGACCCCTGGGTCCCCTGTGGTGGGAAGACACCCGACTCCTTAATGTTGTCCCAGGTGAGTGCACACTCACACTCACACCCACACTAAATAAAACAAAAACAAAACAAGAAAACCTCTAGGGCTGGATGGCTCAGTGGTTAAGATCTTGTTCTGCTCTTTGGGATAATCTGAGTTTGGCTCCCAGAAACTCACACTGAGTGGCTCAAATGTCTGAAACTCCAATTCTAGGCCACGCAGCTCCCTCTTCTGGCCTCTTCAGGTACTGCACTCACAGACATAATTCTGTCTCCCAAAACATACACTTAATTTAAAAAACAAAAACACTAAGAGCCAGAAGCAATGGTACACATCTCTTTTTTCTTTCATTTTTTTACATGTACTTACTTACTATGTATATAGTGCTCTGTCTGCATGTGTGCCTACAGGCCAGAAGAGGGCACCAGATCTCATTATAGATGGTTGTGAGTCACCATCTGGTTGCTGGTAATTGAATTCAGTGCCAGTTCTCCTAATCGCTGAGCCATCTCTCCAGCATCTTTAAAGCTAGCACTCAAGAGGCAAAGGCAGGTGGATCTCTGAGTCAGTCTGGTCTATATAGTGAGTGCCAGAACAGCAAGGCTACACAGAGAAACCCTGTCTTGAAAAACCAAATATCAGTCAATCAAATTTAAAAAATAAAGAGAGGGTTTTGAGGACTGGAGAGATGGCTCAGAAGTTAGGAACACTGGCTTCTTTACCAAAGGATCTGGGTTTGGTTCCAAGCACCTACATGGTGGCTTACAACTGCCTATAACTCCATTATCAGAGAATCTGATGCCCTGTTCCAGCTTCCACAGGCACCAGACATGCATATACTGCAAGATATATAAACAGTAAAAATAAATAAATAACTAAATAATAATTAAAATTATAAAAATTAAATAATAATTAAATTAAAATTTAAATATCTTTTCAAGTTAAAAAGCATAAAGATAGGGTTTTACCCTGTGGCCCTGGCCTTGAACTCAAGATAGTCCTGTCACAGCCTGAGTGTTGATATTACAGGCTGTACCCCACAGCTCCAAGTCTTTTTTCTAGTGCTCAAGGGTGTGTTAGTAAGAGGTGGCCAGGATGCCCAGTCAGGAGGGCAACTCCCTGACCTTAAGGGAACCTGTGGATGAACATCACCCAATGCCAAGGGATGGCTTTAGGACCTATGAACCAGCAAGGCCATTGGGAGGCTGCTCATGGCTAAAAGGCTGCGGACACGAGCATCACGCCCTCTCTCAGCCTTACTTCACCCACCCACAAGCTGTTCCTTTGCAGGTTCACGTCCACAATGCGGTGCTGGCAGGAGGTGTGGCCGTGGGTGCCCCGTGTTTCCTGATTACTTCTCCTTGGATTGCCATGGTGCTGGGCCTCACAGCTGGGTTGATCTCCATTGTGGGAGCCAAGTGCCTGCCGGTAAGGAGCTAGACAGTTACTATTTCTATGCTATGAAAAGACACCATGACCATGGCAACTCTTTTTTTTTTTTTTTAGATTTATTTATTTATTATGTATACAGTATACAGAAGAGGGCACCAGATGTCATCATAGATGGTTGTGTGGTTGCTGGGAACTGAATTCAGGTCCTCTGGAAGAACAGCCAGTGCTCTTAACCTCTGAGCCATCTCTCCAGCCCCAACCATGGCAACTCTTATATAAGTGGCTCACTTGCAGTTGCAGAGGTTCAATCCATTATCATCATAATGGGGAGCATAGTGGGCGGCAGGCAGATGTGGTGCTGGATTAGTAGCTGTGAGTCCAGGCAACAGGGACTAAGACACTGTACAGTTCTGAAGCATAGGGAACCTCAAAGCCCGCCCCCACACTTCCTCCAACAAGGCCAACTTCCTCTAACAAAGCCACACCTCCCAATAGTATGGCTCCCTTTGGGGGCCATTTTCTTTCAAACCACCACAGCTACCAACCTCTATTTTGCTCAAACAGTGGTATCTAGGTCAATGGGTGAGTCATGGGTACATGAAGCAGATAGTGACATTTTCCTAGATCAGGTACAGAGCCCAGATACACTAATGACCAGGTAGGCACATTCAGAGGAAGACACCTGTGTCAATGTAGCTTTCATTGGTAACACATGCAAGTTACCTCTATTCTCTGATAAAAATTTATGACTCAGAGGCATTTCTGTCCATCATTTTAATCTTTAAAAAAAAATTAAATTGCATTTATTTGTTTGTCTGTTTATTGGGAGTACCAGTAGAAGTCAGAGAACACATTGGGTAGGTCTGTTCTCTCTTTCCACCACATGGGTCCATCATGGTGAGAAAGTGTGGTCCCCAGCAGCTCTCTGGCAGCAGGAGCGGGTAGCAGCTGTTTGTTCACATATCGGTGGACCAGGAAATTGAGAGTTTGGAAATGGAGCTGGCTTGTAACCCATAAGGCCCAGCCCCCCAGGAACTTCCTTCCACCAGCTGTCTCCCCCTAGAAGGTTCTATAATTTCCTAGAACATGGCCATCATTATGTCTGGGGGTGTTCAACCCCCATGAGCTTGTGGGGACCATGTCACATTCCAGTTATAACATCACTGGGAAGTTTGTTCCGATTGCAGAATCCTAGTCCTAATCCCATAGCCATAGCCACTGTGTGTGTGTGTGTGTGTGTGTGTGTGTGTGTGTGCACACGCATGCGAACACACCAGAGGCTGAAATCCATGCCCTAGAATCTTCTAGGCAAGCATTCTCCCATCAATCTAATCCTTTGCCTTTCTCAGCATTTTAGAGTATAGATTTTGATTACTTTTATGCATATTGTTTTGCCTGAATATGCGTTTGTGCCCCACATGCATCATGCTGGGGCCAGACCCCCTAAAACTGGAAAGACAGATGTGGATCTTCAGAACTGAGCCTGAAGTTCTGAAGGACCTTCTCTGGAAGAGGAGCCAGTGCTCCCAAATGCTGGGCCAGTGCTCCCAAATGCTGAGTCATCTCTCCAGACTCCTCTTTTTGACATTTTAACTGTTGCCTGGAGGAATGTTAATGTATCTTTAGAGCATACTTAAGGGAGCCTTGATGTCCACTCTATTTGGTGGCTCTGACGTCAAAGACCTGTGGAAGAATTGGGAGGGGACTATGGATCTTATTTATCAATCTACTTATATGACTATTTTTGTTCTCAGGTGTGTTTGAACCACATGCTGCAGATCCGGAACCCCCGTGGTATCCACTACACCTTTGGCTTGCCAGGACTTCTAGGGGCAGTCACCTACATTCTGCTGATACCTATAAGTTACAACTACCCTAGACTGATGTGGGTGCCTTGACTTCTTCCTTAACCTTCATCCAACTTGGGAGGACATATAACCAGAGCCAACTAATTCAGAAAACCTTTTTTCTTATTATTAAATGTAAACAGCGTAAGCTGGGCATAATGGCACGTGCCTTTAATCCTAGCACTTGGGAGGCAGAAGCAGGCAAATCTCTGTGAGTTTTACAGGCTAGCCTGGTCTATAGAGCAAGTTCCAGGATAGCCAGAGCTACATAGAAACCCTGTCTCAGAATAAAACAATAAAAATAATAAAAAAAAAATATCTAGACAGGGTCTCACACTATAGCTCAGATTGGCTTGGAACTAACTCATGCCTTGGCCTCCTGAGTGCTGGCATTACAGGAGTGAGCCACCATGCCCAGCTTCAGAAATATTCCTAACCTGTACTTTATCTGGAGCTACCAGCTCTCCAGACCACATCTTCTCAAATAGGTGGCAGCTTAAGAGCAGGGAACAAGTGCAATCGTTTTTGAGGCCCCACAAATCTAGACAGCAAGCCAATAGGGTTCAAGCTCACGGAAGCACTTTGGATAGCCATGGTGGTGGGGTCAAAGTGGTAAGTTTTACTATGGAGTCAAGAGTGGCACTGAAGCCTGGGGTGGTAGTGAAGTCTTTGGAGACAGAGAAGTCAAAAGTGTATCCAGTGTTCCCAAGCTCTTGTAATTGTCATAGAATTCAGAGAGAAGGCTAAGCAAAGAGGGCCATTTTCCCACAAGCTGAAGTAAGCAGTGCTCCAGCAGGCTGACTCCTGCCTAGTGTTTTCTTGTATACCTACCTAAGGAGTAAAGAGAATGAGGATCCAAAGATGCTTGATTAGGAGAGGAAATCTGGCCCATCTGGGAGTGTTTTCCATCCTCCTGTGGTGGGTACATCTGGAATCCCAGAAGCTGGAAGGTAGAGGTGAGAGGGCCACAAGTTCAAGGTAATCTTCCAGCTGGTAGAGGAAGTGTCCACCACAGCCTGATGGAAGCCAGCCCAGATTAATGCGATCCGGGAAGGGAAAAGCTGGGTTATTTAACTCCCTTGACTGTACGATTACACTGAAGAGCTGGTGCCGGTCAAGCTTGGGCTGACCCACGGAGTCTGGGGACTTTTAATGTGCCAAGGAGAACTGTGGGATCTGTCCTCCTGTCCCGACTACATCTGCATAGCTCTACAGGAAGTGGCAGCTGGATAAAGGACATTTGGCTCCTTGATAGCCCTTTTGGCCACATCATCACTAATGCCATCTGTTGTGTTTGTCCCTGATGCCTCCTGATGCCTGAGTGCCTCTCTGCTTTGTCCATTCTAGGGTCAACAACTATATGATCAAAGATTGGGGGGCGCTTAGCTTTGCTCTGGCGATGGGAATGGTGTCTGGACTCCTAACAGGTCAGTGCAGTGCCTCCACTAGAGGGCGCCATAGCACACATGCGCATGCCTGGTCCGTTCCTCCAGAACTCACCCCTCAGCTCCAGCTTTTCTGTGTGTAGCCCTGGTTATCCTGGATCTCACTCTGTAGATTAGGCTGGCTTTGAACTTACAGAGATCCACCTGCTTCTGCCTCCTGAGTGCTGAGACTAAAGGCATGTGCCACCACTGCCCAGCTACATGATGATTTTTAAGAGATTTAAAAAATATATTTATTTATTATGTATACAGTGTACAGAAGAGCGTACCAGATAATTATAGATGGTCTCATTATAGATGGTTGGGATTCACTATGTGGATGCTGGGAATTGAACTCAGGACCTCTGGAAGAACAGTCAGTGCTCTTAACCTCTGAGCCATCTCTCTAGCCCAAGAAATTTTTTTTTTAAACTTTATTTTTTATGTGTATGGGTGTTTTGCCTGCATGCATGTCTGTGTAACCCTTGCATGCCTACTGCCTGTGGAGGCCAGAAGAGGCAGACAGAGCCTCTGAAAATGGAGCTACGATTGCGAGATACCACCTAGGTGCTGGGAGTTGACTCTGTGTCCTCTGGAAAAAACAAGCATTTATTCTACACTGCTTTTTAAAAAAATCCTCCTTTTAAATTAAATTAAAGAATCCACTCAGCAGCCCTCTTCCGACCTCTGTGGGTGTCTGTCACTCTCTGTGGTAGCTCTTGTGCTTGAAAAGGATCCATCATCTCCTCCTCCCCACCTTCCTATTTTCTTCCTCCCTCCCTCCCTCCTTCCCTTCCTGGGTTTCACTATGAGGCTAGCTAAGGTTTCTGATGGTTGCCTCTGCCTCCAGTACTGGGATTAGAGGCGTGATCTTGAGGTAACAAATGAACTCTTAATGTTTTAACATTTAATTGTCATTTGTTTAAGGTTGTCTCCTAAAGGTCAAAATGTGGAGGGCTCCCCACGTGGCCAAGTACTTCGATGATCAGGCTTTCTGGGAGGTAAGATTCTTAAGTTATTAGCACGACAGATTTATTTTTATTTAGGATGTGTGTGTACACGCACGCACGCACGCATGCACGCATGCACACATAAGGAGAGCAGAGGACTAGTCACGGGAGTCCTCTTCAGGTGCCTCAAGCTTTAAGATAAGGAAACAGAGGCGCACTGGCGATTAAGTCACTTGTCCAAAATGGGAGAGACAGTCAAGGACACAAAGGGACACAAATAGGTGTGTTTGGCTCCAAATGTGTGAGGAGCATCTGCCGTAGAGCCGGCTCCAGACCTTGATGTCACCATGTAGCCCTCTGTCACTGAGCAGAGCCAGGCTGTAATGTAGGAAGAGACCGGGAGCTGCATAAGCCACACAAACACCACATGGAAAAACCCAAAATGGAATGCGCTATTGCTTCCGGCAGTAGTGAGTCTCTGCCACTGAAAGTATTAAAAAAAAAAAATCCATGTAAAGAACCACTGAAGCTGGGTGTGGCAGCCCATGCCTGTAATCCCATCAGTGGGGAGGCTCAGGAAAGAAGATGGCATGTTCAGGGATAGCTCTGGCTACATAGTCAGACTCTGTCTCAAAATATAAAAAGGGGCTGAGCAGTGGTCAAGAGTACTTGCTGCTCTTACAGAAGATCTGGCTTCCGTGTTACTGGCAATTACTGGTTTCTGGAACCCAGAGCCGTTAACTTCAGTTCCAGGGGGTTTGGTGCCAATTCTGACCTCTTCATATACTACATGTGTTGTACAGACAAGCATACATGCTAAGTAAAACAAATAGGGTCAGAAAGATTGTTCAGTGGTTAGAGCACTAGTGTTCTTCCAGAAGGCCTGGTTTTGGTTTCCAGAACCTACACAGCAGCTCACAACCATTTGTAACTGCAGTTTTAGAAACTGGATGACCCTCTTAGTGCCTCTGCAGGAGCCAGGGATGTGTATGGTGCAGACATGCATGCAAGCAAATCCTCCAAACACATAAGTTAAAAAAAAAAAAAAAATTGAGCTAGGTGGTGGTGGCATGCCACCTATAATCAGGAATTCCAGGACAGCTGGGTAGTTATACAGAGAAACCTTGTCTCGAACCCCGACCCCAAATGTTTTTGTTTGTTTGTACTAGCTGTAGACCAGGCTGGCCTCGACTCATTTAGAGATCCTCCTGCCTCTGTCTTATCAATG
This sequence comes from Sigmodon hispidus, assembly GCA_004025045.1. Taxonomy (NCBI): domain Eukaryota; kingdom Metazoa; phylum Chordata; class Mammalia; order Rodentia; family Cricetidae; genus Sigmodon; species Sigmodon hispidus. The sequence continues at coordinate 24,621 of PVIH01012575.1, forward strand.
CTGGGATTAAAGGTATGTGCCACCACTGCCTGGCTAAATTTTTTTTTTAAAAAAAACTAAAAATAATTTAAACACACACATATACCAAAAGATAAGCAAATAAAAAACAGAGAACGAGAAATATAGATCTAAGATCTCTCCTAACTTAAGATTTTGAAAATGACAGCTGGGTGCCTGGCTCATGCCTTTAATCCCAGTTTACTCTACATAGTGAGTTCCAGGTCAGCCAGAGCTAACGCAAAAACTCTTTTTTTTTTTTTTAATTTATTTATTATGTATACAGTATATAGAAGAGGGTACCAGACGTCATGATAGATGGTTGTGAGCCACCATGTGGTTGCTGGGAATTGAACTCAGGACCTCTGAAAGAACAGTCGGTGCTATTAACCTCTGAGCCATTTCTCCAGCCCACAAAAACTCCTTAAAAAAACAGAAACCATGGGCTGGAGAGATGGCTCAACGGTTAAGAGCACCATCTGCTCTTCCAGAGGACCAGGGTTCAATTCCCAGCACCCACATGGCAGCTAACAACTGTCTGTAGTTCCAGTTCCAGGCAAACACCAAGGCAAATAAATAAATAAATAAATAAATAAATAAATAAATAAATAAATAAAAATAAAGTTAAAAAAACAAAACAAACAAACAAAAAAACCCCAGAAACCAGTGAAATAAAATAAAATTTGTGCCTTGTCTTTACAGTTTCCTCACTTGGCTGTTGGATTTTAAGGAAGACCATCTGAGAATGAGGCTGAGTGCATGGGGATGCCCACTCCTTGCATTCCACTTGTGTTTATAACAGATGTTTCAAGAAAGTCTTCCAAGTGGTAGTTTAAGTTTAAATAATATGTTTGGTTTCATGATAGATACTACCAACACCGCTGGCTGCAGACACCTCATTAAATTTCTGGTCCAATTCTGTCAACAACCGTGTCATTCTTCTCACATCTCATAAAGCCACCACCTAGGTGATTGACACTTGGCTACAGCAGCACAGGAAGTGACAGGCAATCGGAAATCTAAGAACCCTCACACCCGGGCACTGGACGCAGGCTTTAGATCCAGCCATTTCACAAGGTCCTTGGCGTCCCTTGATAGTGCTGTGGGGAGAGGGTGGGGCCAGTTACAGAGTGAGGGTGCATGCTCTCCAGTTCCTAAGAGATGGATTCACAAATCTACCATCTGTGGACCTGTGATGTCATGGAGGACAATATGGAAGCAGTCCCTTGTGCCCTCACAAGCCTATGTCACTCAAACCCATAACCTGTGGGCACGGAGGAGTCCACACATCTAAGGCCTCCATGACCCTGATCATGGCTCCAGTGGGTGATGGCAGCAGCTCTATGAAGGTCAAGACTTCAAGCTCTGCTCTGAAGAATTTGTATAATAGTGTGTATTGGGGGGCGGCGCAAGAGTTCCAGTGGGGGACAGACTGTCAGAGTCCCTGATAACTGGTTGGTGTAGTGTTAACCAACCCAGGGGTGTGCTGAATTTAGGTTAAATTATCTCCTAAAAGAAAAATGAAACAGAAAATTCAAGTCACTATCAAAACAAACTGTCAGATGGGCAGTGATGAGCCATCTCTCCAGTCCATGGTTTCTGTTTTAATCTCAGCGCTTGGGAGGTGGAGGAAGGCAATCTCTCTCCTTGAGTTTGAGGTCAGACTGGTCACCAGAGAGTTCCAGGACAGCCAAGGACAGCTATGGCTACACAGGGAGACCCTGTCTCAAAACACCAAACCAAACCAAACCAAAAACCCCAAACTGTCGCCTGAGTCAGAAACTGTCAAATCCTAGAAATTGTCACCTAAGAGACTGTCAAGTCTGTGCCCTTTCTCTTTCTATCTGTACCCACTGGGCCCTGTGGGGCAGCTGGTAATGTGTTCTTACTATGAATTAGCAGTGCAATGGAGATGTCCATGGAAGGATGGGAGTCTGGTGGGATCCCGGGGTTCTCTAGCACTCTCTTTGGGAGGCTCTCGAGTATCACTTTTGCTCACCACTTTCTCTTTTTTCTTTTTAATTTTTTATTTGCCTTGGTGTTTGCCTATGTGTGTATCTGTGAAGGGTGTTGGATCCCGTGGAACTGGAATAACAGACAGTTGTGAGCTGCCATGTGGGTGCTGGGAATCGAACCCGGGTCCTCTGGAAGAGCAGACGGTGCTCTTAACCGCTGAGCCATCTCTCCAGCCCCCTCTTTTTCTTTTACTTGCATTTATTTCATGTAACTTCTTGTGCTGTGAGCGTTTGTTTCTTGAGGGCTGTCAGTGTCTGGGCAGCCTCCCCTGATGGCTCTAGGAAGCTTCTTCCTTTTCAGCTTGGAGCATCTTCCCTGGCTGGGGAGCTGTTGTGCATGTGGTTAACCAAGTGAGTCTGGGGCATCCAGTTCTCCTGGAAATCTCCAATCATTGAAGAATCTCAGCCCAAGCCCCTCAGTTCTACAGCACTCTTGTTTTTAAGTATGTGTCACTGACTGTCCAGCCCCACACTCCTGGGCACTCCTACCAACCCTCCCACCTAACTGCCAGTATGGCACACGTCACTTCCTTAAAGTGCCATCTGTCACATACTTAACAGCTGGGCAGTACAGCTGGGCAATACAGGTGTTCTTAGTATGAGCACAGAGATCTGAAGTTCTTGACTTACACGGGCTTTAAAGGGTCTTCTGGTTCAAGAAAGACACAAACCATTTTCACAGGTTATCTAAGGCCATTTACATGAAAAAAAAAAAAAGCTATCATTTCCTGGGAGAACCACACAAACCATATACACAGTATAATGAGAAAGAACTCTGACCACTGAATAGTTTTTAATAACAAGAAAATGTTTATACATTATTCAACATTGGACACAGAAGAGGCCATACTTAGTAAACACTTTGGATCCCCGAGCAAATCCTCACCCCATTTCTCCATTATCAACTCTTTAGACCATGATAAAAGCTGGCAAAGTTACTTACATCAGCAGTTTCCTTTTCCATTTGCAAAAGCTGATCAGGGGAACGCCACACTAGACTGTTGCAGTTTACATAGGAGTTCTCATGATTCTAGCATTATACAGTTTTAAGCTGAGATTCCACTCAGAAATACGTTTAGAAAACAGCATTACCAAAGGCTGGGTGAACAGGGAAAGGAAAAATCCCATGCAGGGTGGCTGTGCTGCAGAGGAAGATGTCTTCATTGCCATAAGTCCTCCGTGCGACCAAACTTAAAAACCAGCCCTCTGCGGACAGAGCAAGAACATCATGAATGGGTTGGGAAACTTCTAGAAGGGTAGGAAGCATGTAAGAGAAACATCATGGAGGTGAAGAAAAGCACCCGAGATACACACACTGACTATCCTAGAGACATGAATTCTTCCTAATGACAGACAGCTGCCTACTGTCATTGTCCCCGACCCGCACTGCTACTGAGGATTCTGAGAAGCCAGCGTTTGGTAGAGATCATCACCTACTTGATCCTAGTATAACTGTGTAAAGATGTCAGATCTTGGAACTACAGACAGTTGTGAGCTGCCATGTGGATGCTGGGAATCGAACTCAGGTCTTCTGGAAGAACAGTCAGTGCTCTTAACCTCTGAGCCTACAAGACTTTTAGGGGGTGAGAGATGGTACCCAAGGCCTGGGGTGAGCATGCTAGCTAGCACAGAGCTCCAGCCCCATCCATGTACCCTTATGTGCTGTCTTGGTGTACTGAGTACTAGGCCCATACAGGCAAGTAAGACACAGTCTTTATATCTGATAACACACAGGTGGGGCACATAGTCCAAATAAGGGAGGCCTAAAATACACAACTCATTCTCCTCAAACGAGTTCAATTTTTTTTGTTGCTTTTTTGGGAAAAGGGGGTCTTGCTGTGTAGCTTTGGCGAGGAACCTACTATATACCAGGCTATCCTCAATATAGAGCAATCCTTCTGCCTCTGCATTCTGATGCTGAGATAGATTGTAAGCACAAATCTCTACGCTCTGCTGTCAGTTCCTGAATTCATTTGGAAATGATTCAGGGCAATGGCCCTGTGAGTAAAGTGCTTGCTGAGAAAGCCTGCCACTGGGGGCTCCCTGGGGCCTCTGTAGAGGAATGAAGGACGAAGCAATTGTTACGGTCCCCGGCTTCCTGTGCCCTGCTTGGTGCTCGTGCACATGTGCACACCCCCCTCCACAGGAATATACAGTAAAATAAGGAAGGAACTACATTAAAAAAAAAAAAAAAAAAAAGGATCCAAAGATGGCCATATTTGAAATGGGCTTTGATGGATAAACAGGAGTTCAATGACAGTGTGTCCTGGCTGATGACATGTCAACTTGACACAAGCTATGTCATCAGGGAGGAGGAGCCTCAGTTAAGAGAAGCCTCCTAAGACTGGGTTGTAGGCCAGCCTGTAGGACTTTTTCTTAGTTAAAGACTGAGGGGAGAGAACCCAGCCCATTGTGAGTGGTGCCATCCTCAGCTTCATAAGAAAACCAGCTGAGCAAGCCAGTAAGCAGCCCCCCTCCATGGCCTCTGCGTCAGCCTCTGCCTCCAGGTTCCTGCCCTGTCTGAGTTCCTATCCTGGTAAACATTGATGATGAACAGTGATATGGAAGTGTAAGGCAAATAAACCCTTTGCTCCCCAAACGGCTTGGTCCTGGTGTGTCACCACAGCCATAGAAACCCTGACTAGGGCTGGAGAGATGGCTCAGAGGTTAAGAGCACTGACTGTTTTTCCCGAGATCCTGAGTTCAATTCCCAGCAACCACATGGTAGCTCACAACCATCTATGATGATATCTGGTACCCTCTTCTGTATACTGTATACATAATAATAAATAAATGAATTTTAAAAAAAAAGAAAAGAAACTCTGACTAGGACACAGTGGTGGAAGCAAGAGCTAGCAGGATAAGGAACGTGGTGCCAAGAAGCCAAGGGATAACGGCTGAGGCCTGGAGGTCCATGGTAGTGCTAAGGCCCAGAACACTACCCAGAGGTGGGAGAAAATCTTGCCAGGCTGCTGGCACATACTTGCAATTCCAGCTACTTAGGACCTTGAGGGGCTGCCTGACCCAGGAGTTTGTGTCCAGCCTGGGTTATAGAGAAGAATTCCTTCCTTTAGAGAACACATGTATGTGTACGTACACACACACACACAGATGAAGAATAAAAATCAGAACTTACCCAAAAAAGATGAAAGCATTCTGGAAAAATACAGCAATTCCAGGATATACTATGGCCTTTTCTGTAAAAACAATTGTAATATTTAGAGGTTTACAATCTCTGAAGAGTTGGCCCATGTAGACTCACAGACACCACTTTCTTGCCATAACCAGTGCCAGGTAAGTAAACATAATTCAGTCAGACAGCACTGGCTCAGGAAGCGACAGTTCCCCCTGCTCAGGTAACATGAGTTCCTGAGGGCACACTATATACTAAGGCCAGCGTGAAACACGATGAGGAGCCGAAGAACAGAACTGACAACTGTCTGGCCCTCAAGGAGCCGCACCACCTGAGGCCAGAACAACCAGGACAGAAGACAGCAGCAACCCGAGAGAGGGAGTGAGGCCATGGAGACATTATTCCCGGAGGCCAGGGCACAGGCAGAGCTGCTGAGGGCAAAGGCCCTGAGGTAGGAGCAGCCAGTCTGCAGCAGGAATGGCTGCTGAGTAAGAGAAGTGAGAGCAGGGTGGGGCCGGGCAATTCTGATGGGGTTGTGGGATAAGCCAACCTGTCCTAACAGGATCCACTGCTAGGAAGTCCTGTCAGGAAGACACTGTGGTGGGCTGAAGGGAGTCACAGCCATGGAGAAGCCAAGAGGTGGCTGTGAGGTGGGAGTCTGGATGCTCTGCACCGCAGATTAGACTCAGGGTAAGAGAAAGGCATCTTCTTTGACAGGCCTTGGCTGGGGGCAGCAGTGATGGGCCTACACATCGGGGAGGACACCCTAACCTCATCTGAGAAGGCCGAGACTCTGCAGGGTCCAGCAGGAACCCCGGGCACAGAGCGAGAGCTCAGCATCTCTGCCCCAGGCTGTCAGAGCACCCGCTGACAGCTCAGAACACCATCAGTCAGTTCTTTCTCATCCCAAAATCACCTGAAGTTCTGTCTGGGCCTTTACCACTCCATATTAACAAACATTACCACCTCCAGGTATAGTGGCACACATCTTTAGACCCAGCACTCAGGAGGCAGAGGCAGGCAGATCAGAGGCAGGTAGATCTTGGTAAGGCCAGCCTGGCCTACATAGTGAGTTCCAGGTCAGCCAGAGCTACATGAGACTATGTCTCATAACAACAACATTAAGAAAACAACCAAATCAGACTAGGCTGCTCCAAGATTGGCCAAGCACTATGATTTTACTATGATAGCTATGGTCTACTTTATCTGCATTACTAAATACACTTCTGATTTTTCTAGGGTCCCTCAGTGGAATTGGAGCCAGGGACCAAGGCCTTTTCCAGCTCTGGCCTTAATAGCACATGTAACTATTAATTACGTTTCCTATGTAAAAGGAGCTAACATCATATCACCAAGGAAGTATAACTGAAATGTGGCAAACACATGTAACCTCAGCACTGGGGAAGGGAACCCTAATTCCAGGCCACCCAGGGAGTTTATCTTGAGTATGGTGTGACTGGCTATAATCCTAGAATCTGGGAATCTGGATGAGGCAAGAGGGACTCTGAGGCCAAGGCTACACATCAAGAGTCCATTTCACCAAATAAAAACAAACAAACAAACAAAACCAAAACCCCAGGGCTGTAGATTAGCCCAGTGGGAGAGTGCTTGTCTCAAAGGTTGTGGCTCAATCCTCAGCACCTTAATGGGATGTCAGAGCTCAGCAAGGATGATGTGACAGCCATTGGCAACTTGATTGGAGAGTGTCCACGCACATCCTGATGATAGGTCATGAGTGCCCTGACCTAATCAATGAGTGAATTCAATCCTGGATTCAAATCAGTGGGAGTGGTGGGTCGGGGTAGGGAGGCCCTCCCTGGGGTCACGGGGGACATGCTTTGAAGGCCTGTCTTGGTCCTGGCTCATTCCTATTGGTCCTCTCTGTTCCCCGCTGCCCTTTGGTGAGCATCTCTGGTGCACTGAGCCATCCATCCCCTCCTGCTGCATCAACACCAGAGCTGTGGAACCAGATGCCCGGGAAGTGTGAGCTCTGGCCTGAGCCCAGACAGATCCTCTCTTTTACGATGCTCCTCTCGGGTCACAGGGTATCAAGAGCAGGGTGTAGAGTTGTGTTCCATTCCTTCCAAGTACCAGGTTGGAAGAAAAGAAAACATGCCAAGCTATCTACTGATGGGAGGAAAGACGGCTCCAGGCAAAGCACACTGCAATAGTTGCCTCATCTCCATACAAAATACTGTTTTCAAAAGAAGCTTATCTTAAAGTAGACAGTCTTGATATAAAATCTCAGAATGAAATTAATATGCAGCCAGTGTTTCCTTACCCTTAGCAACATAACCTCCAAAGAGAATCCACATGGACGCAATCAGGGATCCGAAGGCCAACATGAAACCGATGAAGAGCCAGACCCGAGCACCTGCAAACACAACACGTCACCACAGATGCTCGGCAAAGACAATCAGAGTCCAAGCTGGAAGTGTGTGCAAGCCTGGTGATCTCAATAATCAGAGACAGGAGGGTCTCAAGTACAACACCGCCTCAAAAACAAAAGGGCTGCCGGGGGACCCTCAGGGAGAGGCACCTGCTGCCAGGCCTGATACCTCAGTCGGCTCCTTGGGACCCTAACAGTAACAAGAAAGAACTGACTCCGGCAAGCTGCCCTCTGGCCTCGATGCACCAATCACGGAATGTGTGCACCCCTCCCCTACACCAGATTTGGGTGCTTGAGGGAGAAGAAATGTTGGCCTGAACTACACAGTGAGGTATTCGCCAGCAAATGTTACAGAGACCCTATCTCAAAAAACCAAACACCATATGTAGCACATACACACTATACTCATAGATATAACATACACACATGTAATAAAAATAAACAAATATGTGCCTGGTGATGGCACATGCCTCTAATCCCAGCACTTGGAAGGCAGAAGCAGGTGGACCTCTAAGGTCAAGGCCAACCTGGTCTAGAGAGTGAGTTCCAGGACAGCCAGGCTTCATAAAGAAATCCTGCCTGCCTCAAAACAACAACAAAAATATATAAAAATTTTTATATAAAAATATAAAAAGCCCACAATGGGCCAGGCAAGGTGGCATACACGTGATCCACACACTTAGGGGTTGAGGCAGAAGGATCAGAACTTCAAGATGATCCTTGGTTCTAATAGGGAGTTTGAATCTAGCCTCGGCTACCCAAAATCCCATCTCAAAGCTAGGGACCAGTGACAGTGTGCTTGTTATGCAAGTCTGATGACCTGAATGGCATCCCTTGAACCTTCTTAAACAGCTAGAGGCAGAGCTTAGAGACGGCCCAGAAGGTAAGGGTACTGCTGCTGTCCTGGAGAACTAGGTTTGGTTAGAGCACTCACATGGAAATCCAACAGCCTCTTCCAGCCTCGGCAGTCACCAGGCACACATGTGGTGCACAGACAAACATGTACAAAGCATCTATACACATTAAAAAAACTGTCTAAGATTATAAAGTATTTCAAAATTCTTTTTTTTAATTATTTATTTTATTTTATGTGAATTGGTGTTTTGCCTGCATGTATAACTGTGTAAGGGTGAAAAATCCTGGAATTACAGACAGTTGTTAGCTGCCATGTGGATGCTGGGAATTGAACTCAGGTCCTCTGGAAGAACAGTCAGTGCTCTTAACCGCTGAGCCATCTCTCCAGCCCGTATTTCAAAATTCTAATGAAAGACAGGTATACTGATGCACACCTATAATCTTAACCCTCAGGAAGTGGAGAAAGGTGGGCCTTTGCAGGTTCAAGCTTATCTTGGTATACATAGTGAGTTTCAGGTCAGCCATGGCTACATAGTGAGACTCTTTCTAGAAAAAGAGAGAAACAGAGCTGGAGAGATAGCTCAGAGGTTAAGGGCACTGACTGTTCTTCCAGAGGTCCTGAGTTCAATTCCCAGCAACCACATGGTAGCTCACAACGATCTGTCATGACATCTGGTACCCTCCTCTGTATACTGTATGGATAATAAATACATCTTTTTTTAAAAAAAAAAAAAAAAAGAAAAAGAGAAACAAAAAAATGCTAATACATCCAAATACAGATAATTAACGTGCTGCGGATTCTGCTTTGCCAACATTGCCAGGCCCTGCTCTCTACTGCATCTGGAGACATCTGGAGACACTTAAGGCATCTGGAGACCTATTACTGCTGAGGTCACACAGGTCTGGTGGCTTTTGCACTCAAACCTGTTGTGAGCTATGCCTTGGGATGCAGAAACACCCCATCCTAGACCAGAACCTGGGCAACCATATGGCACGAGTCTGAGTAGTCTTGCTTCAGGGAAGAAAGGTTCATAGAGAGATGCCGCTGCCTAATTACCTGTCTGGCCCAGACATCCTTCACTGTAGCTGTCACCTCGCACTTGGCCATTCGAAACTGCATTAATCCTGTGGGAAGGAAACCAAGATGTCAGGGGCTCTCTCTCCAAGGAAAAGGTGTTTACATTATCAAATTATTAAATGCAATAAGCTAGGGTTTCCCAAACTCAAAGTGAGGCCTCCTGAGTCTTGAGCCAACATGACTCAAGTCACATAAGGAAGTTCTTTCATGTGAGGCACATCCTGGAGTTGTGGCCTAGAATGGGATAATCGGTGGTGTTTCAAAACTTCTGGCCTCACTCTAAAGTTATTGAAGCACAATCTACTGTGTGGAATCACAAAACTTAGTTCTAATAGATTTTTTGGGTGATTTGAATGCATGGGAAAAACTGAGTGATGGTCTAGCAGTTAAGAGCATGTACTGTGCAAGCTCAGATCCTAGTTCACTTCCACCTATAACTGGAGCTTGTGGGGGATCTGAAGTCTGGCCTCCAAGGGCACCTGCACTCACATGCACGTACCCATATGCATAATTTTAAAAAAATTAACAATTGAGAAGGGGCTGGAAAGATGGCTCAGAGGTTAAGAGCACTGGCTGCTCTTCTAGAAGTCCTGAGTTCAATTCCTGGCAACCACATGGTGACTCACAACCATCTGTAATTAGATTTAGTGCCCTCTTCTGGTGTTTAGGCATATAAGCAGTCAGACACTATATATAAAATAAATAATTTTTTTAAAAATTAAGTATGAAATTCTCAAAAAATTGGCTGGGCAGTGGTAGTGCATGTCTTTCATCCCAGTTCTGAGAAGGCAGAGGCTGGCAGATCTCTGAGTTTGAGGCCAGTCTGATCTACAAGTGAGTTTCAGAACAACCAGAGCTGTTACACAGAGAAACCATGTCTTGAAAAACAAAACTGGGGCTGAAGAGATGGTTCAGCAGTTAAGAGCACTGACTGTTCTCCTGGAGGTCCTGAGTTCGATTTCCAGCATCCACATGGCAGAACAACTGTCTGTAATTCCAAGATTCGACACCCTTACACAGTTATACATGCAGACAAAACACCTATTCACATAAAATAAAAATAAGTATTTTTAAAAAAAGAAAAACAAAACAAAAAGTTGTCTCAGAACATGGAAGACCTCAGAGACAGAACTGACTTGAGTTCAAGATCACCCTAGACGGCAGCAGGCCCTGCTCAAATGCACCAACATCCAGGCAGAATGGGAAGCCCAGAATACTTTATATCTGCTGAACACCAAAGACAAATGTTCTTAGCTCTGCCATCATTGAAGTCAGGCCCACGCTCTGTGTACGGTGGTCTCACTGTACCTCCCTCACTGGCTCACAGGTCCCTCAATTTGCTAGAAAAAGATTTTACACATGTAAGTGAGGGAGAGGGTAAGATGTGGGGAATTTGGTAGCTGGACTGGGGAAAGACTGGAAGAAATGATTCTATGTGCTAGGATTTATAGGAGTGCCCACCATGCCCAAGAACTCACTCTGAATGGCTTTTGGAGGAAAACAAAAGAAAACAAAAAAAACCCTCTTTTTTTTCCTGGTATTTTAAACTCTAAATTTTTCTATTTTCCTTAATGATTGTAAGATATAGTATAGCTGGATGGTGGTGGCACAGCATTTGAGAGGCAGAGGCAGGTGGATCTCTGTGAGTTCGAGGCCAGCCTGGTCTTCAAAGTGAGTCCTAGGACAGCCAGAGTTGCTATAGAGAGAGACTGTCTTGAAAAACCAAAACCAAATAAATAGTATAAAATATTCAGCAAAGTCCCTATACCTGGGATGGGTATATTTTCACCTCCTCCTGGCACACACCCTCTGTCTACAAGCTGCAGACAGAAAAGAAAGGCACATCTGGAGAGACGAAAGTATTTTGATTTAATCGTGGAGACTGATACAGGTGTACATATAATTGATAATATACCCATCACTGAGGCAGGAGTGTTTCATGTTTCAGGCCAGCCTGGGATATATATGGAGACTTCTGAAACCTCAACCCCTCCCTGTAAGCAAGGAAGGAAATGCATGTAATATAGACAGCAGGAAGGCCGGGGTCTCTGTCTGCAGATGATGTTTCTGGTATGTGTAGGAAAAACAGAAAGCACAGGGGACTGACACTCTGTGTGGAGAGGCCACAGCGCAGGGCTTGGAGTGTGACGTGGGGTGGGCATGGGATCATCAAAAGGTCTGTGAGTATAAGAATAATTCTCTCCTCTCAGCCTGCATTCCTGGTACCTGCAAACTTTCCCTGCGTTTCTCTGAATTCCCTTAAAGATGATAGAATACTTTAGATCTATGAACAATGGAGCCTCTGCCACACTATCACAAATAAGCACCCATAACCACAAGAGACTTACCTTAGATAAGGGTATGGCTATGCGAGAGTGCTTGCTTGGCATGCTCGAGGCCCTGAGCTGTATCCCAAGCACCACACAGAGAATTAACACACACACAAGCATGCACATATGCATGGCAAGACGACTGTACAAAAAACAACACCGAGGTGTGGTGGTGTCCCAATAGAACTCGATTTGCAAACTAGATGTGGTCATCATTTGCCAATCCCTCTGGCCTATAAGCAGGCCAGGACACCACTGTCCTCATAAGCGGGGTGGTGGGTGGCTTTTCTCCTAGGTATTATAAGAATGTAATGGGGGAATTCCAAAGGCTGAGAGCACCAGAGCTCAGAGTGAAGCCCCTCTTATCTGGGTGTTCAGCCAGATAGCAGCCCCTTACCCACTCACCCCAAGCTGAAGTCCTGACCCAGGACTGGAGTGTTCCCAACCTCTCAGAGTCCTCACATAAGAATGGATACCAAGGGTTAGCAGAGATCTGAGCAAAGCACGGCAGCATGCCAGAGAAAGGGGTGCACATATGGAACCCCAGCAATTGGGAGGTTGAGGTGTGAGAATAAGCAATTCTAGGCCAATCTGGTTACATAGTGGGATCCTGTCTCAAAAACAATAGCGGGTCCCTAGAGAAAGCCCTTGCAATTAAGGAAACATACAGGAATAAGGAAGAGTCCTTGGAATTCATTCAGCGGGATGGAGAGGACCCTGAGGTGGTCTGGAATGGGCCACAAAAGAACAAAGAATGAGAATTCAGGACAACTTATCAAATACCCTCTCTGAGGGTCAGTCAGAGAGACAGGTCACCAGGCAGGAGGGGCAGGAAGAGAAACAGTTATTACCGTACAGTTAGCAGGTCAAACGCAAAAGGAAACCGTCAGATCCTTCCTGCCTGCCCTCTCAGGCACTTGTAGACATGTAACATGCTATCACCTAGTCCCCTTATTTCCTGTCCACCTCACTCACCTACAGACTGCTCCTATTTGAGCCTCAATCGTTTCTCTCACACCGAGAACAGAGGCTAGACTGTGAAACGTAGTAAATACCCGTGGAAGGGTGAAAACCCCTAAGGAAAGCAGCTTCTGGGGCAAACAGGCAATTTTGAACTCTGCTATAACAGAAGCAGGCATGGCTGGAGTAAACAGGGAATAGAGAGAAGAAAGGCACTGCTGTTACTGCCTCACAGTATTGCTTTGCTGGCCTTGAACTCACAGCAATCCTCCTGACTCAACCTACATAAGCACTGGGAGTTTGGTCTTGTTTCTCTCTTTGAGATTTATTTCATGCATGCAAGTGTTTTACCTGCAAAGGCCGTAAAAGGGCAATGGATCCCCTGGAACTGGAGTTACAGGAGGCCGTAAGCCACTATGAGGATGTTCTCTTCTGCTAGAGAAATACACGCCCTTAAACACTGACTCATCTCTCTAGTCTCTTCGTTTTTGTTGAGATCAGTGCCTTGGCTGGAATGAGACTTCATAAATAGACCAGCCTGGTCTGGAACTTGCAGGAATCCCCGTCTGTTTCCTGAGTGCTAGGATTAGAGGTTATAAGAGTATGCTGCCGGGGCTGGAGAGATGGCTCAGAGGTTAAGAGCACTGACTGTTCTTCCAGAGGACCTGAGTTCAATTCCCAGCAAAACCACATGGTGGCTCACAACCATCTATGATGAGGTCTGGTGCCCTCTTCTGTAAAACTGTATGCATAATAAATAAATAAATCTTTAAAAAAAAAAAAAGTATGCTGCCATGCCCATGTCCTTCCTACCTATCTCAATTTTAAATTCTGTTAGGATCATTTTAGTTTGTGACACTCTAGGTAGGCTGGGTGATGCCACACTTACATGAGGAAGGCTATGGTTGCTATGACACCACAAGCATGGTATGAGTGGTTGAACTGCTCCATAGAGGGATAAATAACAGCTGCATCTATGATGATCCACCATCCTGTGAAAAACTAAAAAGAGACAGACAAAATAAGGTGACATCAGTGAGACATGACAGCAACATTACATGGATTGCTATGAGGTATTTGAACCAAGAAACCTCTGCCAATGAATTTCCATATTTCCTCAACCATTCCAGCAGCTTCACACTGTAGCTGTAGGTAGCTTGCCAGCTGATTAAATATCAGGTACCCTAAACCTGCTTTACAGACCTTACAAATCTGTAGCTGTTTTGTGACCCGTGAATCAGCACATCTCATGAAGGAGGAGGAAAGTGAAGTATGGGGGGGATTGTTTGTGCCTAGAAAGTGCAGTGTGGGGCTGGAGAGATGGCTCAGCAGTTAAGAACACTGACTGCTCTTCCAGAGGACTGGGGTTCGGTTCCCAGCACCCACATGGCAGCTCGCAGCTGTCTATAGTTCCAGTTCCCAGTTCCAGGCAAACACCAAGGCAAATATATAACAATAATAATAATAAAAAAGGAAAGTGCAGTGTTCAGAGGGCTTCAGTGCAATTGCATGAGTCTGCACTGGATTGCACTGACAGAAGAAACGCCCTGCTGCAGGTCTACCATGGGCCCCCAGACAGATAAGGTGGGGTATGATGGCACACAGCCATGCCAGAGAGGCTGAACAGGAAGATGGGAGGGAAGTCAGCCTGCGCTGTACAGCAAGACACCCCTCCCTGTCAAAAAAGGAGGTTTGTGGAAAAAACAGTTATCACTGGAACAATCTTAGCTACACCTTGGTATCGCGAAACAACAGGCCTGCGACTCTCTTACTCCTTTTAATGACTACAACGTGATCATTTGGTGGTTTCTGATACAATTTTTAAATTCAATTTGAACATGAGATTATACATTACCTAACTAAATTTTTTTCTGGTTATTATTAAAGGAAAATACATAAAATAAAAACACTAAAACTAAAAAAAAAAAAAAAACCCAATCCCATCCCCCACTAGGTGGTGGTGGCCTAGGCCTTGGCAGATCTCTGTTAGTGCAAGAACAGCCTGGTCTACAGAGTGAGTTTCAAGACAGCCAAGGCTACAAAGAGAAACCCTGACGCAAAACAAAACAAAAAACTTAAAACAAACAAATCCCCCCAAAACAAAACAAAAAAGTCCCCCAAACAAACAAAAAACCCATCTGAATAAGACTCTACAGAAAGGCACTAAGTATGCTGGGATGAAGCTTTCTAACTGAACATTGTCTGGTGTGCACAAGGCCCTGACGTCCATGCCCAGTACCACATGTACAAGATGCTATTAGCCAAATCCAACCAATAGCTTAGAAGGGGCTCGAAGGGGCCCTTTTCCCACTCTAACTGCCAGCCCAGAGGAACCTTGGGTACCATTATCCTCTGATGATTTAAAGTTATTTTCAGCCATTAAATGGCCTTTAGCAGATTACAGACAGGTTCATATCCTTTTATGATGATGCTTTTATGGGCTAGCACAAGCAGGGGCCTATATTTTCCCTTCTCTCCATTTAGTGTGTTTAAGATTTAAAAAAATTTTAAATATTTATGTTATGTGTCTCATGTTTAGCCTGCATGAATGTCTGTCTATGCATCACAAATGTGCCTGGTGTGAAGCTGGATTACAGAGGGCTATGAGCCACCGTGCAGGTGCTGGGAACTGAATTTGGGTCCTTGGCAAGAGCAACAAGTGCTCTTAACCCTTGAGCCAGCTCTCCAGCCCTGCACTTAAAGTAAGAAGCTAAAATTGAATGCTTTTCAAGATATGAGAGTTTCTAAAATGACATTCAATGTTGTCATGACTTTGAAAAAATAAATGATTTTTTTTTTCCCCTTAGGGGCCACTGACTTTATTTGTTTAGAATAAACAGCGAAGGAAAAGAATGTTAGGTATCACACCCGAGGCGTCATCCACAGACCTGAAACCAAAATAAAGGAGCATGAGTATCTTTTAGTAGTGACTGTTGGATCTGGCTACATGTGTGGTTGGGGAGCGATGTCCCGGCGTCTGAGGATAGAACCGGCGAACGGGAGGCCGCAGGCACCGAAGACATAACACCGAGAGGACCGGAGGAGCCCTTTCCTTCTACCTCCGTACATAACGGGGAACAGGACCGCACGCCCGGACCCCGCCAAGAAAAGGAGGGTAAAAACATAAATGATTTATTTAAAAAAAATTATGACGGGCTCAGAAGTTAAGAACACTGACTGTTCTTCCAGAGGTCCTGAGTTCAATTCCCAGCAACCACATGGTGGCTCACAACCATCTATAATGACATCTGGTACCCTCTTCTGTATACTGTATACATAATAAATAAATAAACCTTAAATATATATATATATATGTATACACACATACATATATTTAAAAAAAAATCTACCTTCCAGGCTGGGGTTATAGCTCAGTGACAGAGACTTGCCTACTCTGTGAGGTTCTGGGTTTTGTGTCTAGTAAAAGCATTTCTCTTAGAACAGGCAAGATCTTAAACCAAAGAATCAGACTACATAATAATTTGCCGTGTAAATAATAATTTGTTTGTAAATCACCAGGTGGGGCATTTGGGAAACAGAACAGGAGAAGTTCAAGGTCATCCTTGACTATTCTAGGGAGTTTGAAGCCAACATTAGCTACACGACCCTCTTAAGTTTCCTATGAGATTAAGTAGAATGTGAACTCTGGATAACCTGAGAAAAAGGAACGTCCATCTTGACTGGCTCAGACTGGATTGTTTCTTTAACCATTTTTCTTTTCCTTCTTTCTTTTTTTGAGACAGGGTCTCATTTTTGCTCCTGGAATTCACTCTGTAAACAAGGCTGGCCTCGAACTCACCGAGATCCACCTGCCTCTGTCTCCAGAGTGCTGGAATTTCAGGTGTTCCATACCTGGCCCTCTTCAACCCTTTCTTAAATTTATTGTACTCCCCAAGAGGAGGCATAGCCTATACACCAAATAAATGCAAAGAGTATACTTCATTCTTCCAACTATTAACAAATGACTGATACTAACAAAACTCACAAATAAAACATCACTAAGTAAATTTGGTGACCGATTATTCTTTAAGTGTACAGTGTAAAGCAACACACACAATCCAAAAGGTCTATACAGACAGGTATCAACACAAGGGGACGGAAGTCTCCCGGACACTTACTAGAATACCAGCAGCGATGGAGGCAATTGTGTTCCGCTTCTCCCCCCAGTCCATGCACTCTGAACACCTTGCGCCTTCGAGAAATCCTGACATCTTTTTGGGTCACTAAAACAAAACCAACATACACTAAAGTATTTCCATTTACTTGCTTCAAACCTGGTGGTGTTCCTGCAAAATTAACAGCTCATTTATAGTGTAATACTTGTTATAAACTATTTTTATTCTGGCTCTATATATTTCTTTAGAATATCTGATGTAGCTTTTGGAGAGTGTGAGGTACTTTGGATTGAACCAAGGTCTTTATACATGCTGGGGAAGCACTCTTCTGGGGAAGCACTCTTCTAATAAATTAAGTCTTTGTTCCTGGGGTGAGCAGGTGGGGGGCGGGGTCTTTCCCAGGCTGCTCTCAAACTCTAGGTAAACCTCCTGCCTCAGCCTCCCGAATGTTAGGATTATTAATTCAAGCACCAAGTCACCAGGCTTTATTTATCTTTTGACAAACTGCCAAATTCTAACTCTGCAAAACAGAATTTCATTCACTCAGAATATACATTCTTTTCATTTAAATTTTCAGCTGGGAATGGTGTGGTGGCTTGCGCCTGTTATCCAAGCAATTGGCAGGCTGAGGCAGGACTGCACTCAGGCAGAGGCCAGGCAGGCCAGTCTGTCTCAAAAGAAAAAACCAATTAACAAAATCAAAACCAACTGTCTGCTCTTCCAGAGGACCCGGGTTCGATTCCCAGCACCCACATGGCAGCTAACAAAATCAAAACCAAAAAAGACAAAATAGGATGGTTTTATACATAATTACATAGTATGAATAGAGGTGATTACCCAAACTTAACAAAATGCACAGAGCTCCTTAGGGTTGTCACATTCTATTATTCCAATTCTATTATTAAATTAACTAATGTAGTCCTTTAAATAAATAGCACAATGATGCTTTATCCTCCAGGGCTGTTTTCTGTAGCTTTAGTTCCAAACTAAGTATTTGGTTTTGCTGAATGAGGACCCAGTAGACTTTGATTCCAAGTTTAAAACATGTATTTAGATGAAAAATATTTCCTTTAGGGATCTGATTTTTTTTTTAAATCACGAATGTGTGTGTGTGTGTTTTTCATGTTCAGCAACAAAACTATAAACTACTCATTTCTTTTTCAATATTTCCTGTCGGGGCTGGAGAGATGGCTCAGAGGCTAAGAGCACTGACTGTTCTTCCAGAGGACCTAAGTTCAATTCCCAGCAAAACCACATGGTGGCTCACAACCATCTATGATGAGGTCTGGTGCCCTCTTCTGTAAAACTGTATGCATAATAAATAAATAAATATTTAAAAAAAAAAGATTCTTCAATATTTCCTGTCTAAGTCTAAAATGACTTTACTATGTAAAGAGCCCTCACTTTATTTAATATCTCTAACTCTGCTTGTAATGTTTCAGTATCCCCCCACAAAGGGTGCAAACCTGAAATTAATTCAGACTAAAACTAATGTGCTGTCAAGCCACAACCAACCGAAATTGTCTTAACTACATTAAAAACCTCCTTCAAGTTCAACTGTGCACACCCGGCCCGAGAAACATCACATGATCTTTACTTCAAAGGATAATGGGGAAACCTCAATTATACACAACTCACTCACAGTGAATGAACACCCCCAATTTCCACATAACTCCCAAAGGAGTGCGATTTCAATTTTAGCTTCCTCTAAACAAGCTAAAGGGGAAAACTGATATACCTTTGTGATGAGTTCGGATCTGAAACTGCACTCGTCTTACTCAAATGCTTGTAAAGAAAAGCAACCCATTATATGTAATGGTCGGTTCACCCCAAAGGCTCCACCCGAGTCCATTTTTCCTTGCACAATTACTTGACACCTCAAAGACAGACCCGCCCTGAATACTCTGGAGGAACAGGGCGCAGCCACGCGTGGGCCGGCCGCGTTGCTCCGCCGTGGGGTTTGCATGCTCAGCTCCGCAGTTCTGGGGCGAGACCTGGCGACAGGAAGCGGCTGGGCAGATCGCTCGAGCTCAGCCGCAGCAGCGGCATCCAAGAGCTGGGGTGCGGCCCGGCCCGCAATACCGCGAGTTCGAGCCCCACCCGGCCCGGGTTACTGCTCCCCCTCCTGTCCGCACTCACGTCCAAGTCTGGAGCTGGTAGTCGCCGCTCGTTGGGTATCCTCACTTTACTCCAGTTCTGCAAGAAAACAAAACAGCCACAGGCAACCAGACTCCCGGAAGTCAACATGCAGACCCGCCCTCAAGCCAGTGCGCATGCGGATCGGGGCAGAGGGGCGGGTCCCGGTGCGGATCTGTGGGTCACACCCACCGCGACGACTAGTCTGCGCATGCCTGGACTCCCATTTCTAGTCCCTCTGGTTATCGTGGAGAATACTAGAGTTGAGTATGTCTTTTGGGACCGAGAAAGAGAGGTGACAGTATTTTTTTTTATTACACCTTTATTATTTTTGTTGTTATTGTGGGGTCACAAAGGACAACCTGTAGGAGTTGGTTCCCCCCATCCACCCTGTGGGTTCCTGGAGTCAAACTCAAGTTATCTGACTTGCCAGCAAGTACCTGCTAAGTAAGCTATTATTCCAGCCCAATGGTGGCTGGCCCCGCTTTGACCACAAGTCTATGCGGGTGGCAGGTAGAGTCAGGGCTCTGTGGCACAGAAGCAGGGTGTTGCTCACTGTCTGGCAGAACTAGGCAGTAGGAACTCTCCAGTCCGGTTTTCTCCTTTGATGCATTAAATCTATGTAGCTTTATTTGGGGATGGAACTTAGTGGATTAGTCTATTAAACTATCCAGTGTCATACGCCCCTCTAACCCCCAACTCCCCCACACCCCCGTCGCCCGCCTTGCTAGGGCTTGAAACCCAGGGCTCTACTACTTAGACTCCAGTTACAGCCATTGTGAACAACCATATGGGTGTTGGGAATTGAACGAAGTCATCCAAGAGAACAGCTAGTGTTCTTAACCACTGAGCCATCTCTCCAGCCCATCCATGACCTAATTTTTAAATGGACATGTTTCTTAACTCTTAAAATAAAAGTTTATTGTGACGGGCTAATTACTAGTTAATGTCTCAAGGCAGGGGAGTCTAGATCAGGCATGTGTGTGTGCATGCATGCTTGTGCACATATATATGTGTGTTTCTCTAATTCTATCAATGTTCCTACTCTACTTCCCCATGTTAAACTGGCACTCTATCAAGTGAGCTGTAGCCCCATCTCCAAAAGACAGAGCTTTCCTCACCTCCGACTTTTTTCTGTGGCTCTGGCTGTCCCAAAACTCCCTCTGTAGACTACGTTAAAGGTATTCACCACCTGGCCAAAGACACCCTTTTTGTTGTTTTTTTGAAACAGGGTTTCTCTGTGTAGCTTTCCAGATTGTCCTAGAACTCACTCTGCAGACCAAGCTGGCCTTGAACTAATAGAGATTCACCTGTTTCTGCCTCCTGAGTGCTGAGATTAAAGGTAAGTGCCACCATTGCTGGGCTGCCAAGGACATCTTAAACCTTTTAAATGTCTATTGATAACACTTAAAAAAAAAATACCAGCTCTTACTGAAACTTCTACAAAGGCAAAGCATGGACACCCCTCTCTCTCTGTGTCCTCCCTACTCCTTTTGACCTTTGACCTTTATTGGCTGTATTAGGTGTTTTGCTGTTGCTGTGATAAAATACCATGACCGATGCTGTAGGTATTTGTGCAGCTCAGTGCAGCTCAGATGGAAAGAGATCCTGGCAGGCAGGAGCCCAGGCAGACTGAGCACTACAGCTCGAATGGAAGAGTATTCAGCCACTCGGGAGCCAGTGATTACCCCAGACTACAGTAAGCATAGGCAGCTTGCAGCCCTGCTTCAGGGAAAGGACGGAGTGTTAACATGTTAACAGCTCTGCTCTGCTCCGGCAAGGGAGGGCCTCCGGGGCAAAGTTGCTCCAGAGGCTAGGGAAGGCTTCACTTCACAGAGCAGCTGCTAACTGATCTTCTCAGGGAATGTAACAACAATTGGGCCCAGCCAGGGAAGGGCAGCGAGAGTTAGAGCTTCTTCTCCCGCAGGGTGAAAGATCTTCACCCAAACCTTATTCAAGAGATTTATTGGGAGGGAAGGGTCCAGGAGAGTGTACGTGAGGGGGGGACTATTCTGGGGAGACTTCCAGGGAAGGGATTGGTCAGAACTCTTCCTTTTTACCCTGATTTGATTTTTTTTAAATCTTCTTTTAAAATTTATTTAGTTTTATTTATGTACATTGGTATGAAGGTGTCAGATCTCTGGAACAGGAGTCACAGACAGTTGTGAGCTGCCATGTGGGTGCTGGGAACTGAACCCGGGTCCTCTGGGAGACCAGCCAGTGCTCCCAACCCCTGAGCCATCCCTCCAGCCCCCCTGATTTGATTTTTAAGTTTCAGGGCCAAAGTGTGTTTCTTTCACTGGCTCTTTTTTGGTTTGGCGCTCTAATTCAGGGCTGGGACACATTTCTTTCATTGGCCCTCTGATTCTAGGACCAAAGTGTGATTCTTTTTTTTTTTTTTTAACTTTTATTTATTTATTTATTTGCCTTGGTGTTTACCTAGAACTGGAACTACAGACAGTTGTGAGCTGCCATGTGGGTGCTGGGAATTGAACCCCAGTCCTCTGGAAGAGCAGACGGTGCTCTTAACCGCTGAGCCATCTCTCCAGCCCCCCAAAGTGTGTTTCTTTGGTTCTGGTTTCAGAGCCAGGACACATTTCCTTTTGGTTCTGGGATAAACTTATTTCACTGTGTTTCTTTCACTAGCTGTGGGTTCAGGATGAGGGTTTTCTTTCACGGGCTCTGATCTCAGAGCCAGGGTGGGTTTCTTTGGTTGGACACTTTTCCCTACAAATGCACCTTATAGAGGGAAGAGTCCGTCATGGTGGGGAGGGTGACAGCCAAGTGGCTGGCATAGTGACTTGAGTAGGAAGTTGAGAACTTACATTTTCTTTTTTAAAAAAATATTTATTTTATGTGAATTGGTATTTTGCCTGCATGTATAACTGTGTAAGGGTGTCAGATCTTGGAATTACAGATAGTTGTTAGCTGCCATGTGGATGCTGGGAATTGAACTTAGGACCTCTGGAAGAATAGTCAGTGCTCTCAACTGCTGAGCCATCTCTCCAGCTCAAGAACTTACATTTTCAATCTCAAGCACTAGGTAGAGCTAGAGAACTTGGGATGGGGCAGCGTTTTGTTATCTTCCACTCCACGCCGAGTCACAAACTTTCTCCAGCAAGGTGCCCTACCTGAACTTATCCAAACAGTGTCACTAACTGGAAACCAAATACTCAGATGCTCAAGAGTATGGGGGACATTTTCCTCATTCTGTTATGCAGATCAATACAACTGTGAAATACAAATGTGAAAGATCACAGTCCCCAAGCATGTATTACATGAGACTGTAATCTGCAGTGCCCAGAAAGAGAGCTGTGCATAGGTCAAACATCCTGACTGGCTGATGAGAGCCTCCATTATTGGAGAGCCAGAATGAGGCAGGTCCAGGGCCAAATTATTCTGGGCTATCTTTAGCCCCCTAAATAGCCGACATCTTTGTGTCTGACTAGCCTTCCTGTGCCTAGGAGTTTAAATCCTTTTGAGGATACAAACACTAGTTTCAGCTCTGCCTGGCCTCCCTGCTGTTGAGGTAGCCTATTAGAATTGTCATCCACTCGGGGCTGGAGAGATGGCTCAGCGGTTAAGAGCACCCTCTGCTCTTCCAGAGGACCCGGGTTCGATTCCCAGCACCCACATGGCAGCTAACAACTGTCTGTAGTTCCAGTTCAGGGCAAACACCAAGGCAAATAGATAAATAAATAAATAAAGTTAAAAAAAATTGTCATCCACTTGTTCGTTCTGCCACCATTTACCTGTCTGTCCCTCTGAACCCTGTCCTGCCCTTCACCTCTGTAGCCTTGGTGGTTTCAATAGTTCTGCACCTTGACTGAGGGGTTCTACCCCGACCTGAGCTTCGCTCCGTTGGAACTGCGACTCCAGCAAACCTCCAACAGGGTTTCATTATCTATCGTATTCCCACATCACAGAGATGTTCTCTGCCTTCCTGTCAGCCTTCTGCTTGTCTCTTATTTGATGGCTCTCAAATACCTTGGACTCAAGACCTCTTTAGCCCTCTATGAGCGTTTGGAAATCTAAATGTACATGCATATAGATTTACTGTGTGCTGTGTGACTGAGAATTACTATTGAATAAGGGGCTTGTGTTTAAGGCTGGGGAGATAGTTCAGTTGCTATTGGGCAAATGCTGCCTATGAAACTGACAGCTTGTGAATTTATTATTATTCAGTGAGTTCTAACAGTCTAGAAAAACACAGTTATGTCCATCTGTGCTTCTGACATAGTGCACTTCTAACACAATGGCAAGTGTGCTTGCTGTTGTGACTTTGATACTGGCCTGGATTCCACTTTCAGAACAGCCCACGCTTCAGTGTGAGATCCTGTCTCTCACTTTTTCTAATTAAAAATGTGTCTGAGCTGGGTGTGGCAATGGCGTGCCTCCTGGGCTAGCACTCAAGGAGGCAGAGGCAACTGGATTTACAATCCTTCAAAGGCCAGCCTGGTCTACAAAGTGAGTTCCAGGACAGTCAGGGTTACACAATAAAACTGTCTTGAGAAACCATAAAATAAAAATGTGCCTGGTGTCCTCAGAAGTCAGAAGTGTCCTCAGATTGCCTAAGACAGGAGTTACAGATGGTTTTGAGCCAACATGTGGACGCTGAAAACTGAACTTGTGTCCTTTGGGAAAGCAGCCAGGGCCGGTAACTGCTGACCCACATCTGCAGCACCTCCTTCCCCTTTGGGATTGGTAAAGACAGTGTGTGCATCGTTCCTCTTGAGTGTGTCTCCTTCTTTCCTGAGCACTAGCAGCTGTCACACTGAAGGGGTTAAACTCCACCTTCACGATTGAATTCAGGTCCCAGATCTCTAAGAAGGGTAAACAGGTGTCTTTTCCAACAAAAGGCCATTATCTACCAGGCCCAACATTCAGGGTCCTGGGAGAGAACAAACACAGAGGCCTAAGTCAGCCTCAGAGCATCTCAAGGACAAACCCAGCAGCCCAGAGTCACCTCCAGGCTTGTGCAGATGTGTCTGTGAACAATAAGACTAAAACTCAGCCAATTAGAAATCTACTGATGTAACTGCTGTTCGCTTAACCAATTGTGTAGCTGGCCCTGAAATGTCCCTTAGCTGTGTATCAAAGGAGCCTGCTGCACGTCCCTCTTGGGTTGTCCCCATTTTGTACAGGTGAACGACCTCACGTGCATGTGATATAATAAACACTCTTTGTTCTTGTGTCTTATTTGAGTCTGGGGTCTTCCATCAGCGTTTCCTCGGACCCTACAACACTTAAATGTATGTTAAAATCCTTTTAATAAATTCCAAATTCCCTTCAAATTGGCTCTTTCCAGCAGTAAAGACAAGAATCCAGCTTCACCTGTGTGAAGGTCTCTGACTAGATCTAAACAGTCAGCTTTATCTCTGGCTCCCGATGCCCTGGGGATGAGACAGTAACACCTGCAGCTTTAACTCCGTCAATTATCCTGGACATGAAGACAGCAGTGTGGTGATAATACTGTATATTTAATGAAAATAGTCTATAATTTCAGAGGAGAGTCAGCCACAAAGCCAAGCCAGGAAGGTCAGGGAGTGGTGACCCACACCTTTAGTCCTAACTCTAAAAATATTAAAAACAAAACAAACAAAACCAAGATAGCTGGGTGGAGAGAGAGAGAAAAAAAAAAGTTCAACATTCCTTGCCAATTCTCTGGTGGGCTGAGGAGAAAAAAGTTAGTCAAATTTCCTAGAGACAGGCCTAAAGAATTATTAGCTTGTAAAAAGTGGCTATAGTTTATTTCTCTATCTCTCTAATATTCAGCTTTTTCCCAATATCTGACTCCAAGATTTTATTATAATATCAAATAAATTTCATACAATACACCAGCCTTCTGTGTGCCAGTGTGTCTGTGGAGGTGAGTGTGTATGTCTGTTTCAAGATTGTGTTGACCCCAGGATTATTCTAGTAATTCTTTCCTTTGAGACAATGTAATGAATGACACCGAGGCTGGCTTTGAGTTCACTTTCACCTTGAACTTCTGATTCTCCCATTTCCACCTCCCATTTCTAATCCCACCTGGGATTACAGGTGTATGCCACCATGTCTGGGAGTTCTGGTCACCACTTTTTCAGGTGCACACTTGACACTTGGGATTTCTCTGCAAAGACCCTTAAGACTCTTTCCTACTCACAAACTGCATCAGAAGCGGTTTCACGCCTTTCCTTACCACACTTCCCCCATTTGTAAATGGTCAGACAGGTTTCTGTCTGCCCACACAGCTTTCTTAGTCAGCGAGAGTCTCTGGTGACAGGTGTCTGGAGCATCCAGAGAATTATCCTGCCTCTGCCTAGCTGAGATTACAGGTGAGGGCCATCACCACAAAATGAGAAAAAACCCCAAAAACAGAACATTTCCTAAGAACTTGGGCACTGCGATTACAGGAATTCATCACTATTGCACGAATTCTATTTGGTATTAGAATAAAAATCTGTTTGGAATCTGCCCTGGAACTAAATTTATACGTCCTGCGCTAATCACACTTTCTGTCACAAGAGACCTATTAGGCTGCAGAAACAGCTCATTTTTAAGAGTGCTTTGCTGTGGTGGCTCACAACCATCTGTAAATTCGGTTAAAAGTGGTCTGACTCTTCTGATCTCTGTGGGCTCCTGCAGGCAACATGTAGCACAGGCACACAGAAATTTATTTATAATAAAACAGACCTATCATCCATCATTCTTACTCCTCAAAGATCAACTGTGTTCATCTTGGAATTTCCGTCTCGGTTTCAATTTCCTTAACTAGCTCAAATAAGGAAGTTGAGGCATCCTTTCTATATTAAACCTACATTTTCGGGGCCCTGTAATGTCCCCGCCCAAGCTCCCTTACAGGAGGCCAGGAAGGACAGTGAGGTCGCAGCTTCCCGGAGGAGGGCGATGGGTGGGACGCCACCATGGTTTTTCGTGCCCTTGATCCAGCAGTTGGGCCGCTAAATGTCTGCGACCTCGCCTTTAACCGAATTTCAAAATCGAAACCAGGAGGGTGGAGCCCCTACCCCCCCCCCAAAAAAGAGACAAAAACAACAAAGAGAAACAAAGTTGGGCGTGGTGGCGGTAATCCTAGCATTGGGGAGGCAGGGACAAGAGGATCGTGGCGAGGACTGGCTGAACTACATAGCTAGTTCCTATCTCCAAAAACCTAAAACCCCAAACCAACCGATTATCCACTCCCCAAACAAAAATCCCTGAAAACGGCAAATTCTCAAACTACCCGGATGTAGAAGGCTCAGATAAAGTGGGGTGGGGGCGGGAGGGTGGAGTGACGGTCTTGATGCGCATGCGTGTCTCGAAGGCGTAGCCAGAAGCAACGGGCGGAGCGATCGCGTCGAGTGGTGATTGGACGAGCGGAGAGCCCGCCTCTTTGCGCTGATGTTTGTGCGCAGGCTCCGCGCTAGGTTCTAGTATTTTCGACGCTGGACGTCATCAGTCGCTTCAGTTCGCGTCTGGACTTCGGAGGTGGAGGTGTCCTCGCTCTTCGTTCGGTAGAGACGGGAACCCCGCCGCCTTCGGTCCCCGGTCTGCGAGGAGAGTGTCCGCTAGGCTTTCCTCTCGCCTTTACGAGCAGAGTCATCGGCTTAAGGTGAGTGAGGTGGCGGTGGGCCAGAGAACCGGCTCGCGCTTGTTTGTTTGCGCATGCGCAGCGCCGCGCGCTCCCGTTTCCGGGGTTGACCCTTGCCCTTTGCTGTCGTTTGCAGACGCCGTTGCGTTTGCGGAAGGAACTGGATTTGGAGAAGGAAGTCATGTCTTCGGCCGCCACGTCCAAATACGTGAACGATATGTGGCCCGGCTCTCCGCAGGAGAAAGCATCGCCGTCCACCTCGGGCTCCGGCCGCTCTAGCCGCCTATCGTCGCGCTCCCGCAGCCGCTCTTCGTCCCGCAGCTCCGGCCCCGACTCCCGCAGCTCCAGCCGCTCGTCGCGTAGCCATAGCCGGCCGCGGCGGAGCAGGCGGTCCCGGTCCCGCTCTCGGAGGCGCCACCAGCGCAAATACAGGCGCTACTCGAGGTCGTACTCACGGAGCCGGTCCCGGTCCCGCGGCCGCCACCACTACCGAGATAGCTATTACGGGCGGCCGCGGAGGTACTACCAGTCGCCTTCCCCCTACCGGTCCCGGAGCAGGTCGGGCTCCCGCGGGAGATCGTATCACAGGAGGTCGTACTACGCGATCACGCGCGGACGGCGCTACTATGGTTTCGGCCGCACGGTGTACCCGGAGGATCGCCCCAGATGGAGGGAAAGATCCAGAACCAGGTCGCGCAGCAGGAGCAGAACCCCTTTTCGTTTAAGCGAGAAAGGTGGGTCTTGGTGACATTTGGACGTTTGTGTCCTTGGGGTCCTGGGAATTGAAGACGCAGTCAACCGACCTATCTCTTCCCCCTCCCCCCGCCCTTCCTGTATTTCATTTCCTCAGCTCGGTCTGAGTCAGCTAGGGAGTCAGGTGGTTGAGCAGTTTAGTTGGATTTAGTAGGATTAAACCCCGGACCTTTTAATATGCAAGACACGGGGTCAGAAATCTCAATTTCTTGTAAGGAAAGAATTTGTAGCTAGTGGATAGGGAAAATGTAATTTTACGGTTTCCCTTTTAAGAGTAAAGCCCAAGCCCAGTGTGGTGCTACAGTAACTGCCCGATTTAAAGTGCATTATGGTTTCGCTGGCTCAAAGGAGTGTCGCTTTTCTACTACGCCGGCTGTTTTAATACCACCTGTAACATTTGTTACTTGTTTAAGGTAGGAGGAACTCAACATTTTTTAGACAGTTAAAACTAAAACCATTAAATTTTGCCTACTTCTCTGTCATGTGACCTAGTAATATTTTAAAATAATAGTTTGAACGTGAGTGCTGACATTGTGTCAAGATTAGTTTAGTTAATTGAGCTGTATAAAGATACCAAACTCCCTAGTTTACAGGAATGCTTGAAGAAAAGACAAAACGGTGCTGTTTATCAGGACCAAACTAGCTGTAGCTCATGGTGGCACACACCTTTACCAGCACTCGGGAGGCAGAGGCGGGTGATCTCTGAGTTAAGGCCAGCCTGCTCTCCAAAGTGAGTTGCAGGACTGCTAAACGGAGAAACATTGTTTTGAAAATTGTTGAGGTAACTTGGGAAGCTACTTTTTTTCTCAACGTAAAATTGTTTTGTTTACCAGAAATGCTTTACTTATTACAAAGAAAACATTACTGCTTTAGAAAGGTCACTTAATTTGTCGTTTTGAGCCTTAAGAGGACTCAGAATAATGACTGTCTTAATGCCCCCAGATCGAATGGAGCTGCTGGAAATAGCAAAAGCCAATGCAGCGAAAGCTCTAGGAACAACCAACTTTGACCTGCCCGCCAGTCTCCGAACTGTAGCCAAGGAGATAAGCCAAGGCCCAAAGATGGGGGTAAGTATCTTCAGAAGGCTACTGCCTGCAGATCTCATTACCCTTTGTCAGTTTTCTATATACAACCTTCTGGGAAGTCTTCTATCATTTGCCCAGAACAAAACTAACGTTAATCTAACAATCTAGTATGATAATCTAGCAAGAAACTGGGAGATGATGAACTTGCTTTCATTCTGACACTGGGTGTGCTTTTCCATAGCAGTAAACCACTGACTATATTCCTGCTAGTACTTCATCTTTTTCTTACTCTAGTCTGTAGAGACTGGACTGTTATATCAGTAGCTTTCATTTACAGCATCATGTTCCCAAAAGTTTGCTCGGTATACAGTATAGTTTATCTGCTTTATTTCTGTCTTATAGAAATCATGAATGTGGTCTCCAGACAATGATGAAGAAAATCTGTTGGTAATTGATCATGGGTTAAAATGCCAGAGTTTTATGTTCTCAGACTAAAGTTTAGCTTCTGTTAAGGTAGTCCATGTGCATGTTAGAGTTTTGGGCTAGGACTATTTGTGTAAGGGAGTTTGACAATTCAGCTTAGATTTACTGTGTAATGGTTGGGCATCTGTGGTCTAGATGTCCCATTCATAATATATACGATATATTCCAGATGTTTTGAGAGATTACAGAAGAAGAGGCCTGCTTCACTTGGCAGATAAGTTTATTACAATTCTCCAGAATTACAAAAGATGTGCATTGTGGCACATTGCATTGTATTTAGAAGTTAATGTGAAACCTGAATCTGAAAATTGATAATTTGGTCTGGGGATGTAGTTCTGTAGGTCTAGGGTGTGTACTACACCTGGGGTTAGTTCCTAGCTAGCACAGTATAAGCTAATGTCCATACCTGTGATCCCAGCACATGGGAGACAGGATTGTTCAAGGTCATCCTTGGCTATGTAATTAAGAGGCCAGTCAGGGCCTCAAAATTGTTTCATAGAAATTTAAGGTAAAAATTAATAGCACAATGAAACTGCATTGCTGTAGCTGTGACCTTTTGGTCTACATTTTTCTTAAGCAAGTACCTAAGAGGTTCTCCTTCAGGTGACTGAGGCACCTTCTGCAGATGCTTCTGTTCTTTTGACAAAGCATTTTCTATTACACTTAAAAATGAGTTGTATTCACGATAGAAATCAGGTGTTTATGGGGGAACTGTGTTGTCTCCTCAGTCCATCTTGTTAAATGGAAACATCAGGTTTTTGTTGTGTAACTTGTTAACTATGGCAATAGATGGAATTTGGTTGGTGTATTGACAACTACATTTGTGTGCAATTGGGCTGTTTTCTATACAATATTCAAAAAACTAATGCTATGTAAAATTCTCTGCTCCTCTAGCATTCAGAAAAGCCAACTGAAGATGGACCTAAAAATCCCAGTGAAAAGTCTTCGGCACAGAGAAACATAGCCTTCAGCTCTAATGTGAGTGCACACAAATATTATTCCTGAAAACTGGACCTAGGGTGTTTATATGTAGTCTTGAATTTTTTTAATTTGTTGATAATCTCTGAGAAATTAATTTATTGTTTTACAGAATTCCATAGCAAAGCCACTACAGAAAACGGCTAAAGCTGCTTCTGAAGAGACATCATCATCAGGATCGCCAAAAATAGATAAGAAAAAAAGTCCTTATGGTCTGTGGATACCTGTGTAAAGGAAGACTAAGGGCTGGGGTTGCCTACAACTGCACTTTATTGAGGTTCCTTCAGCATTATCTTACCCATCTGTGTGTCATGGCAGTAAATGTTGTGGTTGAAATCCATTGCAGAAAAATGCTTAATGGTGATATGTTCACAGTAAAAGTTTCTCTTGAAGATCTAGGAACATAGATGGACCAGACAGTTGCATACAGGTGGGAATCTTTATATATACTTGTAAGTATTGTATAGTATTGCATATATACAAGGGTGAGAATATTTTGTAAGATAGTTGAATATTGTGTATTTTGTATATTTGTTAATAAACTTTTTATTATTTATCTTGATTTTTGTGGATATTGAATGGATCTACTTCTGATTAACCTTCTTAGCCTCAAATCTGAGTCTCTGAGCAATCAATAAAGATTATTACTTCATATGATGACTTTGTGGTTGGTTGGGGAGGCTAGTCTTAGATTTAAATGTGTATTCCTGATTTGTTAGCTTTGTAGATCAGCTGGCCTGAATCAAACTTAGAGATCTGCTTTCTCTGCCTCCAGAGTGCTACAGTATGATTCCTGGAGCTGGAGAGATGGCCTAGTGGTTTAAGTACTGGCTGCTCTTTCTGTAAGGTGTCTCACAACCATCTGTAACTCCAGTTCCTGGGACTCCAACATCTTTTTGCATGTGTTGCACTGGCACTGATATACTTGCAGGCAAACCACCCATACATAAAACACTTTAAAAAAAGACTGGTGAGTGGAGAATTCTCAGCACTCAGTAGGCAGACACAAGTACAATTAGATCTGAATTCAAGGCCATCCTGGATTACAGAGAAAGCTTCAGGGCAGTGAGATTGTCACAACAAATCCAAGCCAGGTGGTGGTAGTGGCACATACCTCTAATCCCACGGCTTTGGAGGCAGAGACAGGTGAATCTCAGTTCCAGGATAGCCAGGGATACACAGAGGACCCTCCCACCTACTCCCATCTTGAAAAACAAAGCAAAATAGCCCCAAACCCCTGAAGTTGCCAACATCAAGTGTAAGATTCAACTTTCAGGGGCTGGAGAGATGGCTCGGCGGTTAAGAGCACCTTCTGTTCTTTCAGAGGACCAGGGTTCCATTCCCAGCACCCACATGGCAGCTAACAACTGTCTGTAGTTCCAGTTCCAGGCAAACACCAAGGGGGAAAAAAAAAAAAAAAGATTCAACTTTCACACTTAGGTTCAATTTGGTTTCATAATAAACCATTAATTTGGAAATTTGCCAATAAAATGCTCAATTCTGGATGGATGGGACACAGTTTACTAAGGGTGTGAATTAGCCAAACAGTTTATGAAGGAACCATGCATGCTTGTGGGATTGCATTGTTTAGGGACAATGTTTAGCTGGAAATCCTGTTGCTCTTGTTTATGAAGCTTCCCTCACCACCAGCAAGATTAATTTAGATCATGGCTACCAGCCTTCATCTCTGTCCTCTTCCTAAGAGGGTTAGCTCACCAGGTGAGAGGACTTCCTCTACTGTAAATTGTGGTGGGAGGGGTTTACTGCAAATAATATACATTCCTTAGTCGTTGGGCAGAAAAAGTTTAATGAACTTTTTTATGAAGTGGGGATGAACAAATTAGTACTATGTCTCAGTCCTCAAATATAGATGGATAACAAAAAGACTAAATGTCATCATAGATGGTTATAAGCCACCATGTGGTTGCTGGGAATTGAACTCTTGGAACCTCTGGAAGAACAGTCAGTGCTCTTAATCCCTGAGCCATCTCTCCAGCCCCTGGTTGGCATTTTCTAATCAGCCAATAACTGTTAATTGTGGCAAGCAGCTATCCTTAAAGTACAAGTAGGCTGGGCATGTAGCTCAATTGGTAGAATACTTGTCTAGCATACTCTTCCCTGACCTGAGTTTCTTTGAACCCTGCACCATTTACATGGGGTGGGCTGTTGTTACCTCAGCATTTACGGAGGCAAAAGGCTTGTGAGGGCTGCCTGTCCCAAGGAGTTTTAGACAACCTTTTTTTGTTTTGGAATTTTTAGTTTTGTGAGAGGCTTTACATATCCCTGTTTATCTTGGAACTCAATATATACCAGGCTACCCACGAACTCGTAGGTCCATTTGCCTTGGCCTCCCTTGGGTTGGGATTAAAGGTGTACACCACGTTTGATAAAGACCACCTCTGAAAAAATGTTCAGGTAATAATATTCCTATCACTGAATTCAATTGTACAGAGTATCCTTAAGAAATTTGACCCTATGAAAAATTTAAATATGCAATTACCTAGACTTGCATTTCTGGGTACAGTAGTTTGTACTGTGTGTATGGCCTTTGGTCATAATTTGTCAAGGTATCTGTAGATAGATGGATGTAAACACAGCTACATATAGTTTAAGAATGAGTTGCTAGGTGGCATACACTTCTAATCCCAGCATGCCTGGAGGCAGAGACAGGTGAATCTGAGTTCCAGGCCAGCCTGGTCTACAAAGTGAGTTCCAGAAAAAACAAGCTATATACAGAGAAATCCTGTCTCCGAAAGCCCCAAACAAAATAAAACCAATGAAAACCAAGAATGGGCTGGGGACACATTCAGAATAGAGCACATGGGTTCAATCTCCAGTAGCATAAAATCCCTACAAAACATCAAATGACATATTATTGGGAGGGTAACTATGTGCTTCTAAATAAGCTACTGTAATTATATCTGTGGGTGTTTTGTCTGCATGTATATATGCTTCACCTGCATGTCTGGTGCCCACAGAGGTCAGATTGAAGGTGTTGGATCCCCTGCAAGAGGCTTTGTATTTCAGGTAGTTGACAATGTGGGTGCCAGAAACCAGGACCCTCTTACAAGAGCAGCTTGTACTCAGCCACTGAGCCATCTCCAACCTTGTGTCTATCTTCTCATGTCAGTATAGAGATGTCTCATTTTACAGTTACGTCATAATTACAGTTCCTCTAGTAAATTTGACTTTATTGACAATTCTGTCATTTACTGAATCAATTTCCTTCTGTATATCTGTATTTATTTATTTGAGGCAGGGTCTATACACACACACACAAAACAAAACAAAACAAAACAAAACAAAACAAAAAAAAACCCCAAACCAACCAACCAATAAAAATAATAAAAAAAAATAACTCTGGAATTCAGATGGGAATATATTTATAAATCCTTGTTTGTAATACAAACAGAAAATAGATTATGCAACATCATTTAGATTTAAATTTGTGCTTTAATTTTTGGTTTTCCTTTTTATTTTTTGAAGTCTCACTGTGTGGACCAGGCTGGCCTTGAACTCATAGAGATCTGCCAACCCTTGCCTCCCAAGTGCCAGGCTGCTTTTATTTTATTTTTGAGACAGTCTCTTAGTGTGTTCCTGGCCTAGAACTCAGTAGGCCTAGAAATGACCTAGACCAGACTGGGCTATAACTCACAGGATTAAAGGTATGTGCCACCATACCTAGCTTGCATTAAATTTAAAATTGTGGGGCTTAATTTTTTTATTTTGTTTTTGAAGAACAAGCAAAACTTTATTGAGCTTGAGGAGCAGCTCCCTACAGGAGAGCGGACTCAAAAGAAAGTTGCCCTAAATTTAATTTTTTTCTTGTCACTGCTTAAGCTTTTAATTTAGATATCTCTCTTTTTCTTTGCTTGAAATAAAGTCATGTCTGTTAGCACTGGCTAAGTCACTGTGTAGCTCAGGCAAGCCTCATCCGTGGTAGCTCCTGCCTCTACCTGCTGGGATGGTACTCAAATATCTTTACACT
Organism: Sigmodon hispidus; assembly: GCA_004025045.1. Lineage (NCBI taxonomy): Eukaryota > Metazoa > Chordata > Mammalia > Rodentia > Cricetidae > Sigmodon > Sigmodon hispidus. Next base: position 58,426 of record PVIH01012575.1, read on the forward strand.
TAGGCGACGACCCGTGCCCTTTCCATCTCTACATCTAGCTAGTCATATTAGAAAAGAGGAAGACGTTTCATATATCCCTGTTGTACTCCTGCTTTATCTTAGTAACTTTAGTGGTTACTGTGGTACTGAGAATGAACACTATCAAGGCGGCCCTGTTCTGCATCAGAAAATCATCTGCTCTTTGGAAGCCACTTACTAGGGACTGCACTCAAGGCCTGTGTGAGGATCCGTACTTCAGAGCCGGTGACACAGCATAAGTGATTCCCAGCCAGTCTCCTTCCGGCCATTCCATTCTAAGTGACCGCGTTCCTGAGCGCTCACCCATGTGGCTCCTCCTTGCTCACCCAGGACATTGCTTGTGCAATCAAGGTCTGCACACGGCCAAGCTTAGCATCAATAGCCCGCACTAAAAGGGGCGGGACAGCCGGAAACTCTGACGTCATACGGATGGGGCGGGGCTAGAGGCCGACGGAAGTGGTCGGTGTTGTTGCCGGAAGTAGAGAGAAAGCTGTAATGGCGGCTGCGACTGAGGTTGAGGTGAGTACTACCGGCCTTCCGCAGGGTTTTGTCGGGGTGACGCCGGGGCGGGACGAGGCGAGCCCGGGCGCGGCTACCGGGGTGTCGGGCTCAGGCCCGGGCTGTGGCCGTAGGGGACGTCAAGCCTGAAGCCGGTTGTGACCGCAGGTGCCCGCGGACGGCGCGGAAGATCGGTCCTTGGCTGCCGAGGAGCTGGCGGCGCAGAAGCGCGAGCAGAGGCTGCGCAAGTTCCGAGAGCTGCATCTGAAGCGGGTGAGTGGCGGGGACACGAGCCCGGCCGGGTGCGGGGCTGGAGGAGGAAGACACCGGCTCTCCTGACCCCAGGTCTGGGCGTCCCGGGACCGGAAGGAAGTTCTCTGCTGGTTGAGATCGCTTTGACATAAGTCAAGATCCACACCCGCTCTCCCCTCTCATGTCCCACCCACAGGATTTACTTTATCTGGGGTGGGTTAGGCCCTCCTGGTCCACCATTCTAAAGGTTATTCATTTTCATCCAGGGAGAAATTTAGCTAGAAATAGGAAGAAACTTCTTATTAAGAGTTTCCTCACCCTAAAAACAATGAGCACATGCTTGCCCTCTTTTCCAAGCTCAAAGTATAACATTCAGGCTGGTGGTGGCTCACGCCTTTAAATCCCTGCTCTAGGAAGACAAAGGCAGGCAGATCTCTGGATCTCTGTGAGCTCGAGGACAGCCTGGTCAGCAGAGCGAGTTTCAGGACCGGGAGGGCTACACGGAAAAACCCTGTCTCGGAAAAACAAAAAAGTATAACTTATTTTTCATCTTTTGTTTGGATACCCACCCAAATCCTAAGCATGGATGCCAAGACACTCTGGACATTATCATTCTTTGACAACAGCTCCTTCTCACTCCTCTGTGTGGCTGATTGCCCACCTGAGCCCTTTGGGTTTTTTTTTTTTTTTTTTTTTTTTTTCTGGTTATGTTGTTCTTTTTTTATCCTCCTCCTTTGGGCACCAAGATTTACAACTTGTTTGACTTGCTTTTTCTCTTCAACTTTGAGAAAATGGTCCTGAGGGTGGAGAGATGTCTCAGTGGTTGAGAGCCCTGACTGTTCTTCCAGAGTACCTGATTTCGATTCCTGGCATTCACATGGCAGCTAACAACTGTCTATAGTTCCAAGATCTGACACCCTTACACAGTTATACATGCAGGCGAAACAACAATTCACATAAAATAAAAAAAAAAGAAAAGAAAATGGTCCTTAGGTTGGTGAGATTACTCAGTGATTAGAGGCTCTTGTACAAGTTTGTCCATCTGAGTTTGATCCTGCAGATGGGCAAAAGTGGAATGAGAGAACCGACTCTACAGAGATATATTCTGACCTCCACACAAGGTTGAGGCACGTGTGTGAACACACATACACAGAAATAAGAAAGGAAAAAATTTTTTAAAAAAATTTTTATTTATTTTTATTCACTTGCCTTGGTGTTTGCCTGGAACTGGGAACTGGAACTACAGACAGTTGTGAGCTGCCATGTGGTTGCTGGGAATTGGACTCAGGTCCTCTGGAAGAACAGTCAGTGTTCTTAACTGCTGAGCCATCTCTCCAGCCCTGAAAGGAAAGCTTTTAAAACTTGGTATTTGTGTATCTGCTCAGGTGTCATGGAGTGCATGTAGATGGCAGAGAACAACAGTTTTCTCCTATCATGTGGGTTCCAGGTGGTGAAGCCATCTGACTCTGTGGCAGCCACCAATATCTACTAAGCCAACTTGCTGGTTCAAAAGAGCTATTTTTTTTGTTTTGTTTTTTTAAAAAAACTTTATTTATTTATTTATTTGTCTTGGTGTTTGCCTGGAACTGGAACTACAGACAGTTGTTAGCTGCCATGTGGGTGCTGAGAATTGAACCCGGGTCCTCTGGAAGAGCAGAGGGTGCTCTTAACCGCTGAGCCATCTTTCCAGCCCCTGTTTTTTTTTTTTTTTTTTTTTTTAAATAGTCTTTTAACCTCCAAGAATATCAAGTAAAACAAAGAAATGGACCAGCACACCTTTGCAGGTTCACACTGGAAACAGTGGTTCTCCTAATGCTTCCTAATGCTGTGGCTATTAAATACAGCTCCTCATGTTGCGGTAACCCCAGCCACAAGCTTATTTTGTTGCTACTTTATAACTGTAGTTTTGCTACTCTTTTTTTTTTTTTTAAAGATTTATTTGTTTATTTATTTATTATGTATTATGTGTGCTAGCACTTGATGCTAAACCTGAGGATCTAAGTCTGATCGCCAGAACCCATATGGTGGAAAAAAAGAACTGATACCAGGGAGTTTACCTCTGACCTCCACACAAACCACATAGCATGTCTGTACCCACACATAAGCACACAAAATAAATTCATCATAAAAAAGCTTTTAAAGTATAATGTCTTTGATTGCCACTGTACTATGGTGTGGTGCAGTGAGGGCACTTTGTCAACTTTTAATCTGATAAAGGGACCACCCAACTGAACAGGCAAGGTGACAGTATTCCCTCGGCCCTGAAGCAGCAAAGCTTTGCAGCCCAGCAGTCTCTGGGTACTCTGCACTTAGGGCCATTGGGTGGTGCTTTATTGCTTGCAGCATTAAATGGAGTCACTGCAAAGAAGACAGGGTCTATTTTGGCCTCTCCCCCGTTTTCTCTGACTGCCTTTTTGTCTTTTGGTTAGAATGAAGCTCGGAAATTAAATCACCAGGAAGTCGTGGAAGAAGACAAGAGACTGAAGCTGCCTGCAAACTGGGAGGCCAGGAAAGCTCGGCTGGAGTGGGAGCTACAGGAGGAAGAGAAGAGGAAGGTGAGGAGGCCCGGTGGCTCCTTCCATTGAGACAACAGAGCCTGACAGTTCTTTACCTCAGGGATCCTTACTTCTTTTCTTTTTCTTGTCCTCTTCTTCCTCCTCCTCTGCTGCTTCTTCTTCTTTTTTCTTTTTTTTTTTTTTAAACTTTATTTATTTATTATTTATTTATTTATTTGCCTGGAACTGGAGCTACAGACAGTTGTTAGCTGCCATGTGGGTGCTGGGAATCGAACCTGGGTCCTCTGGAAGAGCAGAGGGTGCTCTTAACCGCTGAGCCATCTCTCTAGCCCCCCTTTTTTTTTCTTTTTAAGACAGACTTTCCGGGCTTTCCTGGAACTCACTCTGTAGACCAGGCTGGCCTTGAACTCACAGAGATCTGTCTGCCTCTGTGTCCCCGTGTCCGTGTCCCCCCATAACCCCAGTCCCAAGTTCTGGGATTAAAGATGTGCACCACCACTGCCTGGCAGAACCTTACTTTTCTTGTCTGTAGGACAAGGACTATAATAATGGTTACTTGAATGGATTATGAATTCTGGGAGTTGATACCTGAAAAACATCTAAAACAGGTCTAGCACCTGCTGCATTCTGTTGTTGATTTTAATTGTATGACATTTTTATTTGTGTGTCTTTGGAGCTCAAGAGTGAAGGTCCAGGGATAAAATATAGGAGTCAGTTCTCTCCTTCCAGTATGAATCCTGATAAAGAACTCCAGTGGTCTTGATTGGCAGCAGACACCTTTACCCACTGGGCCACCATGATGGCCTGATATTTGATATTTTGGTTAGATCTTTCTTCATTTAAAATAGGTCAAATGGCTGGGCATGATGGGTCATGCTTATAGTTCCAGCACTTGGGAAGTTGAGGCAGGAGAATTGCTTTGAATTTGAGGTCAGCCTGTGCTCAAAAAACAAAGCAAACAACAAATGAAGATGAGTGTTGTGTGGCGGGTGGGTATCAGTGCTGCAGGGTGGTATCAGTGCTGCAGGGTGGTATCAGTGCTGCAGGGTGGTATCAGTGCTGCAGGGTGGTATCAGTGCTGCAGGGTGGTATCATTGCTGCAGGGTGGGTATCAGTCCTG